>CM069442.1:36809601-36983631 GCA_035610835.1 Ophiura sarsii
AGAAACCTGAAAACATCTTACTTGGAAATAAATCATTGTATCCATGTACATTAGCTTACATTAAAGACGTTACGTGATTCATTGGACTCTCTAAAGATAATACATGTACAGGGTGTATAAAAAAAACCCGCAACTCTTTTGGCTGAGAGAGCTGTACGATTTACAGCAAATCACATATCGCCCTAAAACTTAGATATTCGGTTAGGACTACATCTTGGCTATCACATGTCAAATTACAGCGATAACGATTTAACATTGTTTTGACATTATTTCTCATTTAATGTTTGAAAAAATAAAATGTCTGATTTGTCTTTGTTAGTTATTTGAGATTTTTTAGATTACTTCATGGCGAAGTACCGACGAATGGCGACGATACAGCAACAAATACTAAAATGGTTACAAAAAATCACACATAGGCTTAATTGGACCATTTTTTAATTGTATAACTTATAATACAATTAATACTATTAGGGCGCAGCAGAGCAGACTCCAAAATGCTCCAACGCTGAGCGCAAGCGTTGACCAATCAGGCTGCGTCATTTTGTTGTGGTGGAGCTACATGTGTGATAGAGCGCAAATAGTTCAAGCGTTGTGTATGCTCAAAGCTAGTTTGAGATCAGAGAAGAAACAATTTTACTATGTTTAATGGAATTTCCTTTTTGTTTTCTGTTTCACCTTCTCTCCTCATTCTTTCGTACAGATGCTGCCGAATGGAGTTATGAAGGGGAAACCGGTAAGTCATGCTTAGGCCAAAAAAAATTGTTATGTTGTCCTCCACAACTTTCAGAGAGGAGGGGCGGGGCGGACGGGCGGATTTTTTTTTATTTTAATTTTTTATTTTTTTTAATTTTATTTTACCAGCGGAAGCTCAAAGTTCAGCCAACAAGAAGTTGAAATCACTCTAAGAGTCGCACATAAAGGGTTCAACAAACGAAAGTATACACTTTGTTTATGTCATTTTGAGTAACATTCAATTTTTGTTTTGACCAAACATGCTAGATAGGCATTTAGATGAATCTTTTAGGCATAATTTAATACCAAATTTGCCCCCTAATAACAAAGATAAACCATGATTAGCACCATTTAAAGAAAATTAGTTACTTTTCAAAAGTCACATTTTCAATACACTACGCGGGAAGAAAAGACCACACGTTACCTGCCCATAATCAAATAGCCCGCTCACTCAGGCACAGCCCAACGCATCCCCACTGTGTGATCAATATCCATTTCATTCCCGGCCATTCAAAGTGCCACGCACAGCATTTTCTCGCGGCTTGCAATTGCGTGCGTTGAAAATGTGACTTTTGAAAAGTGACCAATTTTCTTTAAATGGTGCTAATCATGGTTTATCTTTGTTGTTAGGGGGCAAATTTGGTATCAAATGATGCCTAAAAGATTCATCTAAATGCCTATCTAGCCTGTTTGGTCAAAACAAAAATTGAATATTACTCAAAATGACACAAACAAAGTGTATACTTTCTTTTGTTGAACCCTTTATATGTTATAAACACTTAAATTTAATATTCAATGCCATTTATAACTGTTTAAAAAAAAATCTGAACAAAATCTGAAAAGAAAAAAAAAATCTGAAGAAAAAAAAATCTGAAGAAAAAAAATCTGAGCGGCCCTAAATCTGCGGTCGAGGACAACATAACAATTTTGTTTGTTTGTTGGCCTTATCATGTTATATAACAATCGCGTGAATAGGCCTATTCATGCATATTTAGGAGACATCGGATTATTCTACAATACAGGGCGAGTCAAAAAGAACTACAACAGTGGAAAGAAGCCATTCAAAACCATGGTGAATGTTGAACTTGCTACCGTTTTTTTATACAAATTCACCGTTTGCCCTTTCTATTTTTACTTTTCTTAATGTTACGTGCCCTGAGCGCTCTTAATATAGTGGATATGTGCCGTGTCATTTACGTTTTTCACAAATCAATGACCAACTCTGCTTTCTTATGTCACAGGTCCCGAATCTTGGCTCGCCGTTGAATCATGGGTTTGTGATGGCATGTCACAATCGCCCATCGACATAGTGCCGAACGCAGAAATGGACTTCGAACCATGGTTGTTGGAGCATTACACCAACACTGCACTGGATGGACCTCGTCCAGCTAATTTAAACAACAATGGACACACTGGTAACTAATGCTTCTTGTTCGTACCCCGGGATCGAGTTTTATGACTCATGAGCCCTATTACAAAACCAAAGACTTACTAAGAAAGTCTTTGGCAAACTAACAGATAGAAAATGTATTCCTAAGTGTTCTTATGCCTGAGATATATAAGTTGAGCTTTAGTAGGAAGAGGGACCAAGTTATAAAGTTTGACTTAGATCTACATCACAAGTTCTTAAACAATCTTCCTAAGACCTGAGACGAATATACCTGAATGGATAAGAAGCTCTATTCATTCCTGTTATGTGCAGCGGTGCAAGTCTAACACGGTTATTGTTATGCTTGATGCCAATCGATTATCATCATTCAGTTAAATTTGTAGCACGACCTCATTTTGAGTTACCGCGCTATTTCAAATTTAGTGTCATCCACACGTGTGTTATACGTCTCTTCTTTATAACAACCTGAACACACATGTAGTATCGGACGGTCACCGACATACAGACTGTGATAGATTTCTTAAATGATTACGCATTTATATTGCTAGAATTATGGCATTTCATAAGAAGTATGCCAAATAAAACCTACTAGAGCCATAGTACAATACATAAACAATGTTTTATGATATTCAAAGTGCATGGTTTGTGTTAAGATTTGAAATGAATTGAAATACAAATATTCAGATGTGGTTGAACTGATTACACTTATCTGTTGATATATAAAAATACCAAATTTGTTGTGTTTCAATTCACATTAAATCATATTTCTAAACACAAATCATGAACTTTGAATATCATAATACATTGTTTATGGGTTGAAGAAGGGCACTAGTAGGTTTAAATTGGCATACTTTTTCTGAAATACCATAATTCTAGCAATATAAATGCGTAATCATTTTAGAAATCTATCACATGCGATATGCGCAATCATCATGATCATATGGTCAAGGGCGGAAATCCCGGGGGGGATGGGGGGGATTTATCCCCCCCACTTTTTGACCTGGGGGGGATGGTCAATGTAATCATCCCCCCCTGATTTTTCACATCTACCAACAAAAAAAAAGGAAAAAAGGGGGGGGGGGGGGGGAAGGAAAAAAAGAAAGAAAAAAAGGGAAAAGAGGAGAAAAAAAGAGAGGGAGGGAGGGAGGGACATAAGAACGTTTGGAGTTTATTGTACGTTGGTTGGATACATACACGTATGTACGTTAAGAATCTATCTTTTGGCGGTAACTAATTAACTTCTTTCTGGTATAGGCCTATCTGCCTAATTTAAAAAGCCAATATTGATCAGAAATAAAGTGATTGCTTTTCAATAAAATATTGGTCAAAAGTATACCAGTTGGAGCTTTTAAAGCATCTATACTAAAATCAAGAATATATCAGTATAAAAAATGCTCAACTTCTTTTGTTCATTGATAAAAAACAAAATATTTATTGAAAATGAAGCGATGGCTTTTCAATACAATATTGGTCAAAAGTATACACCAGATCGCACCAAATGAGTTTGAAAATTGAAATTTTTTCTACTTCGGAGGGGGGCACATCCCCCCTCAGACTCCCCCCTGTCCGAGCATAGCTCGGAGTGCGGTGCTGCGCACCGCCTGGATGGTACCAGCTACATTTAATTTTTTAGGGGCAAAAATTATCATCCCCCCCACACCTAACAAGATATTTCCGCCCCTGCATATGGTTTAAACCCAGAAGTGAGAGCAGGACAAATCGACTCATGCGTGTGCATGCGCACAGCATGTTTTGTAGGTTCTGTTTGGGTTGGTTTGAGAACAATGCCGTGCAAGACCTTGTTCGTAGAATTGAATGGCAATACACGGAGCTGCCTATCCCTTCAGGTATATTCGTCTCAGCTAAGACCATTTCAAATCGAAGTTTTCCGAAACAAAAACTAACAAAAACGAACAAAAACGGTGAGATAAAAGAGATTCGGGTTAATACTTTCACATTACCGTCTGCTCGATACATTTGGAAGATACCGGGCTATATATAATCCTACTAGGCGGACAACCAATGCTATGAATGCGATCAACCGTTGCGAAGAACGCCCTGGCCATAGTCCGTGACGTGACCACCTGTTTTTCCGAAGAGTTCCGATCTCAATTTTAAATAATCCAAGAGTTGAACAAAGAAGAGTATAAGATGAATCTTAAGTTTTATGCAAGGACCATGGAATATGCAACATACTATGAAATGAATGAGCAAAAGTTCACTACATGTACGTAGCTCTGCTGCAGAGCATAATATGCCTAATCTATTTGTAGTTTGATTTGATTTAATAATGTGAGGTATAGCAAATAAAATACTTCCGATAAAACTGCACATGCTGCTGACACACTGTTCAATTTTACACGTCGTTTTCGCACTCAACTTTCCATTTGATTATAAAATATTATAACGGTTGTATCTTGCGGCTTCTTGCTAAACGTCCGGCGGCGTCCCCTACGGAATAAACTGTGGACAACTACTACGCATTTGAATTGGTCGGAGCATGCGCACATGAGTTACGGGACGCCTATCAATACATTGCCATAATAACAATTGTTATTTCTCCGTCACTTTTTCAGTTCAAATCAACATACTCCCCGGTGAAGACAGACAGTATCTCGTTAGTGGAGGTGGATTGCCTGCCACTTTCCAGGCCGTGCAGGCGCATCTTCATTGGGGTTCGGATAGCACCGTAGGTTCGGAGCACACAAGAAACGGCGTTCAATATCCAGCTGAGGTAAAAGAAAGCTTATTTTATCACTAAGGGCTCTGGAGAGATTTCTAAAAAAGTGAATACAAAAATAAAATGGCCCACACCACCCTCATATATAAATTACCTGAGCGTTTTTGAAGGCCACTTACTGTGTGTTTTCACCCATGCTTTCAAGCATGGGGTATTAGTTTGGTTTTCGCTCAGGAAGGTGGTCTTATAAGGAAGATAAGGGCATGTGAGTGAAAAGTTATTTATCCTCCAACTTGTATCAATTATTCCATCTCTCTCCTCATAACATGTTCTTATGGTTTTCCTTCCTTGTGTTTACATTCCTAAAATTTGAAGTTTCTCTTTAATATTCTTTCGATAGTTTCATGTTGTTCACCTTGACCTGATCAACAACAACAATGACCCCTATGAGGCGTTAGCTGACCCACAGGGTGCCGCCGTTCTGGGATTCTTCATTGAGGTACGTATCAGAGAAGTCTCAAAACGATGAACCATTATAAATTTAACAAACGGTTTATGATTAGTTAATTTTAAGATATACTCATTTGAATCACCAATTAAAAGACGGCTTCTGAAATATTTTTCTCCAATTTGCACGAGGGATACAATTATTCTAAACATTGTCTCTGATTGGTGCAATTACGACGTATCAATCTTTCTGACCAATCGGCAGGGGTTTACAATCTACCAATGTCATAAAACAATTCATACGCAATTCGTCTTGTGCCGAACACCCACGTCACGTTTCACGGTTATGAATCATGTTTAAACATTTTAAAGCGGGGAGTGCAATGTTTAATTTGCCCGTCTTCAGCATACTGGATTGTGCCTATACACATATTATACTTACGCCGCTTACGCCCCCCCCACCCACATTTATCATTTATGAATCATTGCAGTGCTTGACGGCCGGCCAGCATGGTCAACTAGTCAGGCCCGTAGTACACTTTTTTCAAAGGGGGGGCGTTTTCAAAACAAAAAAAATTGTGAGTGAAATATGCGCGCGTAGCGCGCAAAATTTTTCGAATTTGCACCTATTTTTTGCACGATCGAGGTACATTTAGGCTCTAAAGAAGCTTGTAGCAAAGAATATTGCATTTTGGGAAGATAAATGCGCGCGTAGCGCGCGAATTTTTTTCATCTGTGTTCAAATTTTCCGGGGAAAATTTTCAAAGGGGGGGCGATCGCAACCGTCGCCCCCCCCCCCCATCTGACGGGCCTGCTAGTAGCATCTGCATCATCCACTGATATGAGTTAAAAACTAGTAGGAATTAACACTGAGTACATGTACTTGCAATGCCTGAAGCAATTTATGCTGTATAGTATCACTAGCGGTAGGCACTACATGCATGCAAGTGTATAGTGAAATTATATGCATGTAGTGCCGCCTGCATGCAAGTGTATAGTGAAATTATATGCATAGTGCCTACCGCAAGTGTTACTATACAGCATAACTTGTTTCAGGCATTGCAAGTTACATATGTACCCAGTGTTAATGCATATAGTGTTTAACTCATCAGTATGGATAATGATGCAGATGCAGTGGCGTATCCAGGGGGTGGCCCAGCAGGCCATGCCCCCCCCCCCCCCATTGAAAAAAGTGTAAAAAAAAAAAGGAGGAAGAGGAGAAGGAGGAAGAAGAGGAGAAGGAAGGAGGAGGAAGAGGAGAAGAAGGAGGAAGAGGAGGTTTAGGGGGAGGAGGAATGGTAGGGACATATGCGGTGGGGGTACGGTGCCACGTCCCCAAAATGTTAATGCCAATTTTGCGCGCTTTGCACGTATTAGTTTCAATGTTTCATTTTTCAAGCTTAACAAGAGGGCTTCAGGAACGTTTTTTCTGGACCATTTTTGTTTAAAAACTGGGTTTTTTCTTGCTCGATTCGCGCTCACCTTTTCAACAGGTTTCAACATTATAATGGGTTTCAAAACACACCAAATATTCTAAATATTATGTAGGGACGTTAAAAAACGTCATACTGGACCATTTAAGTGTTAGAAATGTCAATTTGTGCGTACATCGCGCCCCGGCATCGCGCATTAGTTTGAATGTTTCATTATTCAAGCATAACAAGATGGCATTGCAGGACAGTTTCCCATGACCATTTTAGTTCAAAAACTGAAAAATTTGGGCGCTCTGCGCGCATATTTTCTACAGGCTTTAACATTATAATGGCCCTCAAACCATGCCAAATATTCTAAATATTATGTTGGGGACGTTAAAAACGTCATACTGGACCAATTTATGTGTTAGAAATTTTTGCGTACTTCGCGCATAAGTTTCAATGTTTCATTATTCAAACTTGACAAGATGGCTTCAGGAAAATTTTCAATGACCATTTTAGTTAAAATATTCAAAAAATGTGCGCGCTTCGCGGGAATATTTACTGCAGGTTTTAACATTATATGGGACGTCAAAAACATCATACTGGACCATTTAAGTGTTAGAAATGCCAATATTTGCGCGCTTCGCGCGTATTAATTTCAATATTTCATTTTAACAAGGTGGCTTCTGGACAGTTTTCCATGACCAATTTTAGTTCAAAAACTCAAAAATGTTGTGCGCTCCGCGCGAATACAGGTTTTAACATTATAATGACCCTCAAACCACATCAAAAATTCTAAATATTATGTGGGGGACTATATTATCATACAGGACCATTAGTGTTAGAAATACAATTTTTTGCAGCGCGCGTTTTAGTTTCAATATTTCATTATGCTTAACAAGATGGCTTCAGGACAGTTTTTCATGACCATTTTAGTTCAAAAAGTTAAATTTTGAGCGCTCCGCACGAATTTTTTCTAGAGGTTTTAATATAATAATGGCCCTCAAACCACACCAAATACCGTTAAACTTCATCTATAAGCACCCATTGACTAATAGTTAATAAGCAGAGAATAGATAAAAAGGTATGAGCGCCCTCTATTGATCTAGAGAAATTAGCACGAATTTGTTTAGTGTATTCGATATTCAATAATATAAAGTTGTATTACTCTCTAAATAATTTCATGGACAGACGAATTGCTCAATTGGTAAAGCGCCCGGTAAAGCGTCAACTTCAGTATCACGAGGTTGGTGGATCAATTCTCAACTACACCTTTTGCAATTTCTTTTGAAATCCAAGTGATATAGAAATTAATGCAAACTTGAATGTAAAATGATTACTCAATTATACTAGCTTTATTGTTATTTTTCAAAAAACAAGCGCATAATTAATTTGATTGTATAAAGTAATGATCTTAATAGTCCAACCTTTTTATAAGCTAAAACACATTTATACTACAAATTAACCACAACAAAATGTATTCATTGGCTTATTTTAAATGTTTCACACAGTAATCTTAAACGTTTCCTTCATCATGATTTAAGGGCAAATTATGATGATGCATATTAGGTTGGTAGATCAAGTTAAGCAACAAAATGAAAGTAACTATGCAAACCACTATAATCCTGGTCTCACAATGAATGAATAGGTGAATGAATGGATGGCTATTAAATCAATTTATTTCCAATAAGATAGAGGGCCGTCCATTTATACCGACCCATCACTCATACATGTAGTTATAAAACAGTATCTGACACAGCAGTCTCGTTTAGATCAATTGGTTAAGCCGGCAGTTAGGGCAATTGTGATCGCGGGTTCCAGATGACAATTCCTGGTTCGAATCTCACTTCAAGACTTCTTCTTTTGGAAAGGTCATAATTTTCAAATTCTTGACAGTGTTTTATTTGTATCATGAATGAACAAGGAATCTATCTTTTTCGTTGGTTTTTTTTATATATATATATTTTTAAATGAAACAAAATTTAATCAAACTGGACACGCAAGCCATAGCCAGTCAATAACGTTTTGACTGTTTGCCTGTTGTCCTCATTGATTCGAAACGCGATATTACACGTTTGTGCCATGCCTATTCTTGGAGAAACACAAAGCACAAAACAAATAAAACAAAACTGAGTGGAAATAATAAAAGAAATCACGCGAAGGACTTATTTACGGCACCATCCATCTTTTTAAGTCTATTTAAGTTTTTCGGAACTATAATACACACGTTTGACGGATGCCTTTAAATTTCACGCCTATGAACATGTCATAGTTTGAGCAGCTCACGTGGTATTGAAGGTCATGCATTACATTCATGTAAATGGTAGTATAGTGGCCACGTGTTATTGATTTATAACGAATTAGTTTTAGAATTACGAAACTGTGTCTATATCACTAAAGAAGTCCTCTGCCCCAAATTCGATAGACATGCTACATGCTTGTATCGATTACATGTACATGTACATGTACATGTATGTGTCTCTATAAACTCAATCAGGAATTGTCATCTAGAACCAACAATGGCCAAAACCATAAGTAGCAGAACTGAAAAGCAGTGAATTGTAATCAACGTATTGTCTCATTGTACTCCATCCATGCATGTCTTCACAAAAATACTAAGTCGTTGAGGTTGATTTAAATGTTTGTACTATTTATAAACGATTGTGATAACATTAAAATTAAAATAAAAAATAGTAGAAAGAGAGGAGAAAAAAAAGGGAAAACCCACATTAAAGACAAATATAGATTCACTATTTATTCATGGTAAAAACAAAGTTAAGAATTTGATATACACCGTAAATATTTATAAACTTTCCAAAAGAAGAAGTCTTGAAGTGAGATTCGAACCAGGTATTGTCATCTGGAACCTGCGATCACAATTGCCCTAACTGCCGGCTTAACCAATTGATCTAAACGAGACTGCTGTGTCAGATACTGTTTTATAACTACATATGTATGATTGATGGGTCGGTATAAATGGACGGCCCTCTATCTTATTGGAAATAAATTGATTTAATAGCCATCCATTCATTCACCTATTCATTCATTGTGAGACCAGGATTATAGTGGTTTGCATAGTTACTTTCATTTTGTTGCTTAACTTGATCTACCAACCTAATATGCATCATCATAATTTGCCCTTAAATCATGATGAAGGAAACGTTTAAGATTACTATGTGAAACATTTAAAATAAGCCAATGAATACATTTTGCTGTGGTTAATTTGTAGTATAAATGTGTTTTAGCTTATAAAAAGGTTGCACTATTAAGATCATTACTTTATACAATCAAATTAATTATGCGCTTGTTTTTTGAAAAATAACAATAAAGCTAGTATAATTGAGTAATCATTTTACATTCAAGTTTGCATTAATTTCTATATCACTTGGATTTCAAAAGAAATTGCAAAAGGTGTAGTTGAGAATTGATCCACCAACCTCGTGATACTGAAGTTGACGCTTTACCGGGCGCTTTACCAATTGAGCAATTCGTCTGTCCATGAAATTATTTAGAGAGTAATACAACTTTATATTATTGAATATCGAATACACTAAACAAATTCGTGCTAATTTCTCTAGATCAATTGAGGGCGCTCATACCTTTTTATCTATTCTCTGCTTATTAACTATTAGTCAATGGGTGCTTATAGATGAAGTTTAACGGTACTTTAAATACTATGTGGGGGACGTTAAAAACGTCATACTGTACCTTTTTAGTGTTAATCACAATTTTGTGCGCGCTTCGCGCGTATTAGGTTCAACGTTTCAATATTTAAGATCAACAAGATGGCGTCAGGTTTGTTTGGCCCCCCATCCAAACAGTCCTGGATACGCCATTGTGCAGATGTTGGCCCTCCGCGCCAGTGTTTGTAACGTAGTCACGATGTGAAAGGTCTACTCTATTTGGCTTCCTCTGGACAGTGACGTAACCTAACAGGCGCAGCTTTTACGCACGCGTATAATTATATCTTCCGCCTTTCAACGTTCGTGTGTATACGCCAGCGCCACGAGTATAGGCGCGCGCGTACTGTGTGCTGCAATTATACTATAGTAGAATACGCGGTTACGTCCTGAGACTAATATACCTATATTAGTCTCAGGTTACGTCACTGTCTCGTGATGGCCAAATAGACTAGGCCTATATCAGCCCCATTAAGTTTCTTTTTGTTGTTGTTGCTGTTTTGTCAAATTATCAATTCTACTTAACTATGCGAATGCGTGCACTATGGGTATAACTACCACGAATTAAGTGTCGCTGTCAGAGAAAAACAGACAGCATGGCAACATTTGGGAACGTGGAAAGGTTGGCCAAATCTCCCGCCAAATCTCGAATCATTAAATCTACTATGTGCCATGCAACCGATGTTTTTTCACAACATGTTTTCAAACATTATTTCTGATTATTTAGGAGGGAGAGCATAACTCAGCTTGGGATCCTATATTCGACGTAATCGATCAGGTCATCTATCCAGGTAAATAATCTTGTAGTATTCAGTTTAGCCCAGTACAGCCGGGAAATTTAAGTCTATATCCGTCCAATAGATCTATCATTTTCACATGAGAGGGGAAACTCTAGCATAGTGCTTCTTCGCACATCGGGTTGGGACGGAAGGAAATTCAAGTGTGCAAATGGATACGGATGTTTGGCTGGTTCTTCCACACTCTAGACACCCGGTGATCGGTGAACGTGCAAAAAGTATTGGTCATTTGCAGGGGTGCAACCAGATGGGGAAGGGGTATTTCCCCCTGTCAGGATTAACCCTGCCTACAAATGAAACAACAAATTATGTATATTAAACATTAGTCAGTACTACGTACGCCCCTGATCACAGGACTGTCCCCCTCTTTCTTTCCCCCACTTCCAAATTGAAGACTCAACTTACACCGCTGGGTGGGTCATTTGGGAGGGTGAGATCCTTTGACATTTCTGCCCGCATTTCTTTTCATTTTTAAAGTAAGGGGTCTTTGTGCATGTTGTGGGCGAGATCTGTGGGTGATTTGCTTCTCAACTTCAGAGAGATGAATTCATGACGCAGTGGTTAGTATGGGATGATAACTACAAGCACTTGTTCCGCCCCGGCACAGTTTTGGCGTATCGATTTATCTTTGCATCACGAAATCCCCCTCTCTATTTGATACAGACAGCACGGTTGAGTTCGAAGCTCCGTTTAAACTGATTGACCTCATGGCAGACAACCTAGACACCTTTGCGCGTTACAACGGCTCGTTGACGACACCGGGGTGCGGAGAAATTGTTGTCTGGACGGTATTCGAAGATACCGTTAAGTTGTCACCGGAACAGGTATATATTAAAGGTTTAATTAGTGCATACACATGTCGCTACATTTACATCTACATGTATATAGTCGAGCACCAACCCATGTGAGGACCCGTATTAAAACACGTTTAAAGAAGTATAGAAGTTACAGTCAATCTGAGGACATTTTAGTTTTTGTACCATACATGTCATGCATGTAGGGACATTTGTATGGTATGTGTTATGACGTCTTATGGAGGACATGGCCATACACCCTTAGGGGGGGGGGGGGGGGTGGTGTAGTAAGGATCCAACTTCTATACGTTTTTATGCAGGAAAAAAGAGAGGACTTCAAAAAAGGTCCTCACCTTTTTTTTTGTCCTCACATTGCCGGCTGGTAGGGACAAAGGTCCTCGGATTGGCGGGTTCAACATTACGTTGCTATTTGGCCAAACGCCATATTTATCGTACCTTTTGATTGATGGCCCACAAACACTCAATTTAGCGTGTAAATATGTATTATACATTATTAATGCTGTTGCAAAAACAATTTATCTATTTAAACACGTAACAACTAAATTAAACGTCTATAAAAGCAGCCATAAACGGCGCATACCCTAAATTCAGAAAGTTTGCAGTAACCCCAAAAATTATTTGTACACTCTTGACTTTTTTAATAAACTCAAATACAGGGTGAGTCAAAATATTCAGGTCCCGATTTTACCGATTTTTAAACCAGTTAATATGCAAAATTAATATATCTTTGATAAATAAGACCGCATTGTTGGCTATAACTTAAAATTTTATTTGATTTAAATTGGTTATTCCACACGAGTGATATGTGCATTTACCCAAATTCTGTTCCAACTTCCAAGGACCTCTATGAATGCAAATGTTCAACACATGCATTTTGAATTTGCCAATCAATGGCGTGGCGTGATGGTTTTCACACTGCTACAATGGAAAATGGGGATATAATTGGAACACTTTGGATTTCGCGCTTTTTCGTTAATATGTTGTAATTATGGCCTGGAATAAGGTATCGTCTTGGAAATTTTACCAAGTATGAAGAAGTATGTCTACTCCTATAAACAATGACGAAATTGGCCAAATTTTAACAAGTAGTATTTTTCCTGATTTTCTAAACACGGGACCTGAATATTTTAATATTTTGACTCAACCCTGTACTGAGAGACACTAATCTTAATTGCCATTGATATAGGTTACACTGTTATTAAATGGGACACCAAATGTATACAGGTCTGTTTGTCCTTGAACTTTTGGGCGTGGTCATGTCATTTTCCTTGCCCAAAAATATGTTTACACTATTGTTATCCCGATTCTCTGGAGAATAGTAGCCAATAGTTGATATTTTGTTGGACCAACTTTGGCTTGAATGATAGCCTGCATTCTCCTTGGCATACTATCTACCAGCTTAGCATAACTTGCCCAATATTACCATTCCCGGTGTGCTGAAGAATGATATTTTTAGCCGTTAGTGCTTGTTTGAGGATGGTTTTTCAGGGAGTTGACGCTCAGGTACGTCCCAAATGTGCTCAATGGGCCTGGGGTTGAGATCGCATCGGGACTCTGTGTTGTGTTGGCCATCAAGCACATTGACATGTTTCCAACTGTGCAATAATGCATGACATGATATGGTCGGGGATATTATGGTGCACATAACTGTTCTTTCAGTACATTGTCATAAAGTGCAAAAAGAGTGCTATTATCAACAATTTCTTGTTGGATGTGGTAGGAAGAGGAAAACTTCCATCATGATGTTCAG
Organism: Ophiura sarsii; assembly: GCA_035610835.1. Classification (NCBI taxonomy): domain Eukaryota; kingdom Metazoa; phylum Echinodermata; class Ophiuroidea; order Amphilepidida; family Ophiuridae; genus Ophiura; species Ophiura sarsii. The sequence goes on from CM069442.1 coordinate 36,823,308, forward strand.
ATGTATTGAGTAGTTTGCAACACCGCAAGTTAGCAACACAAAATACTGCATCCAAGGTGCAGAAGGTTAATGATCTTGGTCTAAATGGCAGAATGGTAGAATCCTATGGTAAAAAATGCCAGGAACAAAAGAAAGCCAAAAAACCACTGTAGAGTTGTAAGTCCATCTATAATATGGTCAGACAAGGGTAAATTCAATATGTTTGGGTTTGATGGTCCACCAAGAGTATGGCGCTCCATCTGCTTTGAGGTTGTTTGGTCGTCGAATTATATTCCAACATGACAACGGCACAAAGCATATAATACATGTACTGCAAAGCTTGTTATTAAGGCATCATTCCAGCGTAAACATGTCTATGTGCTTTGAAGCTGGCCATCACAAAGCCCCGATCTCGCCCATTGAGCACATTTGGGACGAACTTGAACGTCAACGACCAGACGAACCACCCTCAAACAAGCTACAGCTAAAGGACATCCTTCAGCACACCTGGAATGGTATTGGGAAAGATATTTGTACTAAGTTGGGAGAAAGTATGCCAAGGAGAATGCAGGCGGTCATTCAATACAAAGTTGGTGCAACAAAATTAAATACTAACTATTAGCTACTATTCTCAGGATATCAATAGTTTACAATTATTTTTTTTGGACACATAGAACTGTACAAATTTGGTATGCATTACATAGCAGTGCCACCTAGTGTATATGATATCAATGGTTATTGAGATATATGTCTTAGTATCTATGTCTCAGTATTTGAGTTTATTAAAATACTGTTTGGTCAATGTAGGTGGTGGAGTGACCATCGGGCCCTCGTGGTTTCATCGCAATTGGAACCCAGGGAAGGTATTATTGACAAAATTTGAGGTTGGGAAATATCTGCTTGCCATCGCAATAGCAGGATTTGCCCCTCCGAGCTTCAGGTGGGATGATTCTATTGATTGAAACTCGTTGGGGGCTGGGGCTGTACATTTTAAATGGTCATGTACAATGTCTACTTTGTGACGGTATAGCTTCCATTCTTGATCATGTTGATCTGACGCATTTTACACAATTAATTTCAGCTGGAGAAGCTTCGGGCTCTATCCTTTATTACTGAAGAAGAAGAACTGGAAGAAGGACGCAAGGATCCAATGGTAGACAACTTTCGCCCCGTTCAACCTCTCAACGGACGCACGCTGTATGCTGGTCGCATTAATTACGGTCCTGAGGCAATTGGTAAGCTAGACAATTAAACCAGGAATTGGAGAGTTAGGTTCTTGAGATAATATATTGATACGTCATCATTGTATATAGATGAGGATACTGATGAGGCGATAGCTGACGACAATGCCGCGGTGGTTGGAAAGATTAGATAATTGCTCCTGGCAGTATGTGCACGCATCATGTTCAGTTGAGGATCCCGGTATGCTCTTTAAAACTCGCGCCAAATTAACTGTGATCATGTTACAATGCAGTGGTTAAATTGCTGTTTTCTCAAGCATGGTTAAAGACCAGTCCCTGTCTACATTTGTAAACACGACATGTCGCCATCTATGTATAAAGCGAAATGCTGATTGTTTTTGCCGTTCATCAAAGGGATTTTTATTTTAGTTGCTTTCTTAACAAATGTGTCTCACTTTATTTATTATAGTCAGTTCCTGTTCCGATAGATGCGCTCAGTTAGACCTGAACACGAGTTATCCCTGTCAGTGCAACGCCGAATGCGTCGAATATGGGGACTGTTGCGAGGACTATAAAGAAATTTGTCTCGGTAAGTATAACGTTGTGTTATATAACATCGAGGTTGTTTTTGCCTAAATGAACTCCGATTTTGATTGGGTTTTGGGTTTTGGGTTTTGCTTTTAAATTAAGGTTAAATTATAGAAACATTACGCAGTACCAAAGTATCGTTCTTGATGTGCAAAGTTCATTTTAATATCAATTCCGAAGGCGATGACGTCACATCTGAGACCTCTGTAGATGCTGCCACCTAGCGTCGAAATCAGAAAATGTAAATGGCGACACGCAATTTCGGGGTTGAGTAATCACGAATAAGATGACACAGTGCCTATGGCGATCGGCCCTCGTGAACTGTGATCATGTTACAATGCAGTGGTTAAATTGTTGTTTTCTCAAGCATGGTTAAAGACCAGTCCCTGTCTACATTTGTAAACACGACATGTCGCCCCATCTATGTATAAAGCGAAATGCTGATTGTTTTTGCCGTTCATCAAAGGGATTTTTAGTTGCTTTCTTAACAAATGTGTCTCACTTTATTTATTATAGTCACTGATTCCTGTTCCGATAGATGCGGTGAATTCGACCTGGACACGAGTTATCCCTGTCAGTGCAACGCCGCATGCGTCCAATATGGAGACTGTTGCGAGGACTATAAAGAAAATTGTCTCGGTAAGTAAAACGTTGTGTTATATACATCGAGGTCGTTTTTGACGCTGAAAATACGTTTTCTGAGTTTTAAACGTCATCAAAGAGCCTACACATTTTCGCGATGAACGCGGCGAAGTCCCCTCCGTAGGCCATTGCATTTGAAGTAAGGGAGCACATCAAAACTCGACCGCGCGGCAACCGCCGGTTCCGCCCGGTTGGACTGCGCTTATCACTGTTTAACAATAGAAACCGGCTGCAACCGCACGGAACCGGCGGTTGCCGGGCGGTCGAGTTTTGATGTGCTCCCTAATACGATGCGTACACCGACCATGCTGACGGAAAACTGGACTTGAAAAGAAAATACGAATCGGTATGTGCATTGCCGGTATCACTTAAAGCTTCTAAATGTTGTCTTTTATCATGTTGTATTTCAGCCCCGGTTTCAGCATCCGTATATTTATATGATTTATTTAACATTAATGATTTGTTTCAAACGTTACCTTTGATTACAGTGGAAGTGTGCTCCTACGTGCACACCTACAAGAACAAATCGAGGAAACAGCCTCGCCGCCCGGAGGTTGATGGTGGTGACGGCGTCACACGTTAGAATTGCCATATCATCTTCAGCGGAATAACATTCTGATTGCCTGGAACATTTATCCAACACTTGGCTCTTAACACTTTCCACGCGGCTATTCCTTTTATACCACATATTAAACAGATTTTTCAGAAACCTTTCCCAAATTTCAAGGTCTATCTCGAGGATTACTGAACCAATACTAGGCATGCTTGTACTTATTTCAATGCATTTCACATGGTGATTCCAAATATGGTGATGACATTCAATAATGTTGCCATTTTTGAAATATTTTGTGCAACTTTGGAATGTCGTCTGCAGCCGCCTGCCGCGTGGAAAGTGTTAACACTTTCCACGTGGCTATTGTTTTACCATATATAAAAAATATAAAAAAATCGGAAACCTTTCCCAACTTTCAACGTTTATCTGAAGAATTACAGAACCAATACTATGCATGTTTGTACTTATTTCAATGCATTTCCCATCAAGGTGATTCTAAATGTGGTAATGAATTACAATACTTTTGACATTTTTGTAATCATTTTGTGAAATTTTGGAATGTCGTCTGCAGACGCCTGCCGTGTGGAAAGTGTTATATTACCTTCAAACAACCTATCCATATTCATCTTGCCACAAGAGATGATAACCAAAGTACATTGTATAGTAGACACTATAATTATGTTTATCACGAATAGTCATTTAGAATTGATATTACAAATGAACTGGATCTGCACGTGTGGCAGGTAAACTGGGCAGGCGAAATGATTATTTTTTTAAAATTAGTATCTCGCTGCTTTGATTTAAAAGCAAACGCCCCCATATACTAAAACAATGAATAACGTACAGGTATTCAATAAAATGCAGCCGAGTAATTGCCGGGTTTTTTTTTTAAACGAGCCGCTAAAAGACTAAGTGGGCTCAGACAGTATAGTGTTGTTAAAACGCAAAGACGGCGAAAAAACAACAACCATGCGGGGCCGACAGACCCATTTTTTTTAAATGTCAAAATTGTTGAAATTCAGTAAAATGTTCACGAACATTTTGACCGACCCCAAAACAAAACCGCCCGACCAACGGCGACGGACCTTACTATTTGAGAAGTCCGTTCCGTTTGCCTCGTAGAACCGGTTTTGTCGTCGCCGTAAACTGTTAAACACCGTTTCCTCAAAGGGAGTGTGTAGCCTACTCAACCTCTTAGTGGCTCAGTTAAAGAGCAGCTTTATGTAACGTTACATCAAAGAAGCTATATACATATCACGATAAATTAAATATCGTTACATTCTCATTATAATGGTTTATAATGTTTTATGAATTATGAACCCATAATTATTCTATAACAATTACTATGATTTTGTACTAAATACTAAGATGAGAGAGAAAGAGTGCTAATAAATTTACCTCGGCGTTACTTATCAATGTGAAAGCTCAGTTGCCAGTTTTGTTTATCTTACCAATAGACCATCCCAAAACCATCGGAAAACACGATAAAATGTTTAGTGACTCTCCATGTTAAAGGTATATTATGTGATCTTTCCAGGGAACGCCCTCAACATCGAAAAAAAAAAAATTGAAAGCAGATTTTCTTGCAGATTTACATTTCTGATCATAAATCGGACATACATTCCAAGTTACAGGGCGATACGATTCTCAATTACTTCAAAATCATGGTTTTAAAATGAAAATAAACTGTCGGATGTCGATTTTTTGTCCGACAACTTATTTTACTCTAGTCTAAATTCCCTCCAAAACCATGATTTTGAGGTAATTAGGAATCGTATCGCTCTGTAACTTATATATATTTATGATTTATGATCAGAAATGTAAATCTGCAAGAAAATCTACTTTCTAAAAAAAATGATGAATAGAGGGCGCTCTCTGGAAAAGATCTTAATATGCCTTTAAGGTCTGTCCCACACACATTATCTGTAAAACACGCTTTTAGCATGCGAAGATTTTGATTATATTGATCGATACTGATACTTATTATGTGTACGTTTCGGCATCTAATCCAGGGTTTTTCATTCTTATTATTCCCTCTTTAAAGGCCCTGCCCTGTCACATATTAGTAATAGAGTTAAAGGCATATTATGTGATCTTTTCCAGGGAGAATAATAGAGCGCCCTCTATTCATGATTTTTTTTTAGAAAGTAGATTTTCTTGCAGATTTCCAGGGAGAATAATAGAGCGCCCTCTATTCATGATTTTTTTTAGAAAGTAGATTTTCTTGCAGATTTACATTTCTGATCATAAATCGTACCGATAGGCCTATTCCAAGTAACAGAGCGATCATACGATTCCTAATTACCTCAAAATCATGGTTTTAGAGTGTTAGACTAAGAGTAAAAATAAGTTGTCGGATATCCGACAGTTTATTTCCACTCTAAAACCATGATTTTGAAGTAATCGTATCGTCCTGTAACTTGAAATGTATGAAGTTATGATCAGAAATGTAAATTGGCAAGAAAATCTGCTTTCAATTTTTTTTCGATGTTGAGGCCGTTCCCTGGAAAAGATCACATAATCTACCTTTAACGTGTGACCGACGTTTTGGAAATTTGAGTATGTTTGTGTAAGTTGTCATTCGGTGACACTTTTTAGGCCTATACGGGAATACGTTGTATCAGGGAGTCTATATAATGGGAGGGGACATTCGAATCGCAAAACAAGAGCCTCCCATATAAGGGCACATGGGCGTGAGTACGCGCGATGTGACTTGTAAAAGGAGGGCGCTATCTTGACAACGCCATGATTGACAGCACGAAAGTCCTTATAAGGCACATGAGACGCTTAATGTGAATTAATTTAGACGCGCGATGTGACTCGTAAATCGAGGGCGCTATCACACTGCGGCTTCAATCTCGGCAATGGGAGCTTGTGTACATGTACAGTGGCACCCGCCTGGTTGTATTCGCTGGTGGTTCGCTAGGGCTTCGCGGTGGTGCGCTGGGTTTAGGAATTTGTTTGAGCATGTTTAACATTTTGAGAGGGTGACAACCACGTGACAACGCAAGTGTTCAATACGGTGTGTATAAGTTGATCATTCGCTGTGTGAACGTTGAGCACGTTGGGTGTAGGTTTCTTCTTAAGGCACCGCCGCTCTTTTGTGTATTAAATTTGAAAGAAGTCAAACTATTTTCAATATAGTTTCACCCGTTAACTCCGTTCATAATTTTAAAGATAGGGTTTAAGGTATATTATGTGATCTTTCCAGGGAACGCCCTCAACATCGAAAAAAAAATAGAAAACAGATTTTCTTGCAGATTTACATTTCTGATCATAAATCATGCATACATTCCAAGTTACAGGGCGATACGATTCTTAATTACTTCAAAATCATGGTTTTAGAGTGAAAATAAACTGTCCGAATCCTGACACTTTATATTTTTCACTCTAAATTCACTCTAAAACCATGATTTTGAGGTAATTAGGAATCGTATCGCTCTGTAACTTGGAATGTATGTATGATTTATGATCGGAAATGTAAATCTGCAAGAAAATCTACTTTCTAAAAAAAATCATGAATAGAGGGCGCCCTCTGGAAAAGATCACATAATATGCCTTTAATAAGATACCAGACAGGTCTTAGGCATCTTTTTTATGTGAGACAAAAATGATCTCAGACTTTGTATTTAATTTCCGATTCTGCAAAATGAGAAACGGTTACTGATTGGTGATATAAACGACAGTACAAAATGACGGAGGTTAATATTAACCAATCAGCATGAATTTAACAGAGCCGACGGATGGCATATGTTTATTATTCTTAAGGGAAGTGTCAACCCTAATATTTTGATGATCAACTTTTGCTTCTAAGTTTGAGAATATTGAATAAAAGTACATAAAAGTATACATTTTTAGAAAGGAAATTTGATAAGGAATCCGATGGTGATATCAATGTGACACCAAATCAACTAAATTTTGAGAAATGAACCAAAAAGAGATTTTTTTACCCCAAATTTTTCAGACAGCATAACTAAAAAATAAAAAATGGTTATTTGTTCTAATATACATTTTTGTAAACAAGACAATTTTGTCTAGGAGGCAATTTTTTCTTTTACCAAAATAAGGCTTGGTTTTGGAAATATTGCTAAAAACATCGGAAAAGTGTAAAAGTCGTGTTTTTTTGCATACATTTCGCTAGAAATGGATGCATATCTCGAGTTTAAAATCCATAATCGAAAAAATAAAAATTTGCCTCCTAGCGCTGAAAGTCCTCTACACAATGGTAGTAAAAGCTTACCTGATAGTTTGATATATTTTTAGTTATGTTGTCTGAAAATTCGTAAAATTCCTTCAAATTTGAACTTCTAGAAAACGTCGATTTAATAAAAATATTGACATTTTCCACCAATTAAAGCTAAATATTCACGGAATACACGGGCGTGTGACCTATAACGCAAGTATACTATTATGAACAATCAAAATAAACTATCAAATTCAATTTATATTGTCACAATGTGAAGTAATTGGAAGAAAACTGAAATTTAAATGATCGTAAGATTGGCCTTTGTTTACATTTTTAGACATTGTTTTGCGCTCTTTTGTTTTTCGCGTCTACGTCGCGGATATTAAGCGGCGCGTCTAGTACTACGCACGGGAAGTTTCAGCGCGCGACGCAATGATAGAACAGCTGTCGCAGCATTTGAAAAGCGCGGAACTCCGCTTGAATTCCCGCCAAATAACCATGCGCCTTTTCCTAACTCAAACTTACCAAAACAACAATTTAAAATCACCCAAAAGAACGGGAAATAATCGTTTGCGATTAGTAACCTATGATGGTAATGATAGAATACATATAAAAGTATAAAATAATAGAGAAATATGAAATTCAATTTTCGAAACAAGTGCCGGGTTGAGAAAGTTTAAGTTTAAGCAATCTCATTGGTTCTCAGAGAAATCGGCGACATCTTTATGAGACAATATAGAACGGGGAGACGGGGCTTACGTTTTAACAATGCGTGGTTTGCTCCATAACGCGCACTTCCGATGCGTCTTTAGCGCTTTAGTCCTGCGTTTATGCCGGCGCTGCGACGCTTACGCATGGTTTACTCATCGCATGTGATTGGATGGAATGTTTGTGGGCTATTCGATCCTAGCAGGGGTAAAAGTTGTCAAATGTGGACAATAAAATGTACTTATTTCTTTGATAAATGTCTAAAGTATGATTGTTTAAGAATGAGAATAAAGGTATTGTTTTTAGACCGTACCCGTGTTATATTGTCTGACATAAATGCGTTCGATAGTATTATTTTTTGCGTAGAACAACTCCGCCTGCGGCGTCGTTGTTCTACTTAAAATAATACTATCGTCCGCATTTGTCAGACAATATAACACGGGTACGGTCTAAAAACAATACCTTTATTCTCTAAATATTAAACAAGTAAATTTGTAAACATTTAAAATTTTCAACACCACTTTATTGATGAAGGAAAGTAGGCCTACACCCAAATTTCCAAACACGTCGGCACAAGTTACCTCTATACTCGCTACAGTGTGACAGGGTGACAGGGCTAATAATCCAGTGATCACTATGATCACCGAACTCAGTGTTTTCGGTTTACGACTTATAACTTTGTTATTAATATTCAGTTAATCTTCACGTGTAATATCCCATAGTAAAGATAGCAATTTTATCGACAGAAGTATAATTTAATATTTTTATGCTGGAGCCGGAGCTATAGTTTTCGAACGTAGGCTTATTTAGTACATCGTAAGTTCCTTCTTTTGTTCACCGTATGTCACGAGCGAATGATAAACTTACACGAATGTTCACCCACATTTCCAAAAACGTCGGGCACACTTTTTAGCTCTCTAATGTTACAGGGCCACAGGATTAAATTGTTAACCGAACCCGAGTCTCAGAACCGAACTAGAGCCTTTTTAGACAATTCTCAGACGATGCCGGACACGGGCGTGATTTCGAATAGTCAAGGTTAAATTATGCGTACGAGGTTTAACGTGATCAAGTGAATGGGACGAACGGATTAAATTAAAAAAATGATACTGACACTGGATGGAGTTGGTTATTAACTCCAGCGGTTTTAGGATGAAATAATTTAGTAGTGATGAATTTTATGGGGTCATAGCAAAACAATATTCCCGTTACCGTTAGTGAAGCAAAACCGTTACCCAATTACTCAGGCCCCTGCTATTGAGATTCTCAGCGGCTGTCACTCCGATACAACGTGCAAATCTGATCATGAAACAATTTTTAACACAGACGGGACCGGCCAAATGCCGAGGAACCGTAGAGAAAGCCATTGACTTTCGGCAGTTCGGAGAGTTACCCCTGCATCGTCCTGGTCCCAATTTGTATACGATTTATACCGTTAAAATAAACAGTCGGGTTCCAGATCCAACGCGTCGGCAATATGTTGAAAACATCGTGTCTAGTATCGCCCTCGAATCCCCTCAGGACAATTCGGAAGGTGTCTGGCATACTCCCTTTTTAAATCTAAACTTGGAATATTTTCTGAGGGCTCCATCATAAGCAGGAGCCGGGAGATTTTTGCATTAGCAATAGGCTCCTGGTGGTTGACCTCTTACATGACATGACCGACGACGCGTCAGGAGCCAACTGTTGCCCATCCATAAGGGACTCCCGGTTGACCAAAAAGCTGTATTTTCGTCGACAACACATAATTTTGTTCTCTAGCATCCCTGTCCTTCATTTTCATTCCCTCCTCTTTAGTCTCTTCTACTTGAAGTTCGCATGTAAATGACCTTTATTTCGGCAACCATTTGTATTTTGACTCGTCCAATGTACCTGTCTCTTTTTTTTTTTTTTGTTGTTCTGTTTTTGTTATATTCTGTCGTCTCTATTTTTGTTTGCTTGTATGTTGTTGTTTTTGTTTGTTTCATCTACATTCATGTTTTAAGCCTGCCGTCAGGGTTTCTTTTGGAGCTCCTAGCCTCTTTCTCACATTGTGTTATTATTATATTTTCTGTATACATATTGTTGAATCAATTGAATTTCAATCTATTAAGATAAGGGACCGTTCATTATTTATGGTGGAGGGGGGGGGGGGGGGGGGGGTAAACTATAGGGGGGGTCATGTAACTTTCATATGTTGAAATAGGGGGGTTATATAACTTTTTATTCTTGAACAGGGGGGTTGTGTAAATTTGTTTAAACTATAAAGATGGTGGTGGATTGGAGTGATTTTAGAGGCTATTTTGGAGTGTAAATGCCATTTTTTTCTGCGCTTCGCGCATAAGTTTTCTTAAAACCTATCGACTTCAAAACTTACTATGAGATGACTTCTGGACAGCAAATCGACCATATGGTGGAAAAACATCTATATAATCATCAACGGTCGAGACATTAGAGCCACAGGGTGTATAAAGTGTTACAAAATCCAATTTTATGATTTAAAAATGTGATTTATTGCATGCTTTGCACCAATGCTCACAAAAGAAGAACATTTCACTGGATTATACGTTTCTGCTCAGAATGTTCTAACTTGTTTGGGTTATAAAGACTCACAAAACCACCCAAAATGTATAAATATGAAGAAGAAAAAATCCCACTCGCTACGAGTCGCCGTTAATAATTTTACACAATAAAAAGAAGGGGCATCATAAAATTATTGGCCGTTCAGATGGGGCACAAACAAAATTTGCCAATAATAATAATAATAAAATGGTGCTTCTAAAGCGCCTCCTACCGAAGTCTCAAAGCGCTTTACAGATAACATAACAACACTGAAATTAATTACAATATAAGAATAATACAATATGTGGATGAACATGCAAAAAACATTGTAAACAGGGTATAATCAATCATCAAAAGCAATTGTGAATTAGGGACGATTTGAAATGGCTAAGAGTTTTACAGTTCTTGATGCGAAGCGGAAGTTGATTCCAAAGATGCCATGCCAACGTACCCATGAACAAAATTCCAAAGGTAAAGACAGCCCCTTAAGTTGTGATTTTTTTTCGGGGAGGGGGGGGGGGGGGGGGGGGGGGGGGGTTGTGTAAAAAGCTACTGGTTAGCAGGGGGGTCATGTAATTTTCAGTTTCAGCTGTAGGGGGGGGGGGGGGGGTAGGTAATTTTAACATACGAGTCTCGAATTTGTCCCAACCGCCCTCCACCATAAATAATGAACGGTCCCTAACTGAATGTTATTTTTTTCGACTTGACAAACACTGGAACTAAATAGGATATGGAATCAAAAATGCCAACAGTCTTTATTTAATTTCCCCATCGAACAAGTGCAAGTTGAAGCATAGACGGTAATGGTTGAAGTCGCCGTTTCATGGAAATAATATACGCCGAAAATCTCCTAAATTTAGTATTCGAAAAAAGTATGCCCGCCTCCAGCTGGGCTTGCACAAACGCGGAAGACGGGCTGTACATACCCAGGGTTTCATGGGAGCACTGTACCAAATCAATGCGCAATTCGTGTAATCCTATAATAGTTCCGGAAAAGCACGAAGACTAGGCTTGTAAATGTGAGGTTTTCGGGCAATCTGTTTCTCCGGGGATGGTATGTTTGTATTTAAATGAACGAATGGGACCTACCCGTTGCACCTACAATGATAAAATACGATATTTTTAATTTATCGACCTAAATAGTGCCCAGGGCGTAAGCACCTGCCTAAATGGTAAACAGGCATGCCAGAAAACGTGAAAAAGTGAGGGCGCTGTGTGCAGGTCCGTAGCGGAAAATTTAGCTTAATAACCCCTCATGGAACAAGGCTTAAATTAAAGTTGAGATGTTACTGAAAATGGTCATAGGTGACAAGTATGCCATAAATGTAACCGGAGGGTAGAAAAGGTGTCTTGAAATATGGCACTTTTACACGTATTTCAATGAGAAAGATATTTGGTGTGGTGCTCCCTTTAACGCACAATGGCCATTTCCAATAAACCGAGTTTTGAAGTGGAAGATGGGTTCAAATTGCTTAAATATGCCTTGATTTACATTCAAAACACCCTTTATATCAATGTCGGACGTTAATATCAAGAAATTTACATGATTTTCTCGAGAAATATCCAAGAAAATGGCTCTAAAGCTCCAAATGTAGAGTCAAATGGCTATGGGTCTGTTTCGCGATTTTATAGATAGAGGGTCACGTTACCCTTGGCTAGAAGCCCCTCACGTGCAAGAATACTCCCTATTAGGTCTATATCAAGTAACTTGCATCTCAATTAAAGAGTTGATTATGTCATTTTCAAGTTCAAAGCTTTATTTAGAGTTTAGCACTCTCATTTAGGTTAACGAGTTGTCAAAATTCATATTTGGCCCCACATTGGCTCAAAAAAGAGCAACAAATCGTTAAAATTGTACATTTAATGCTTAACACAATACCCTAAGGGTAATATCGTGACAAAAATGTAATTGTGCGTTTGCCTACTAGGTAATTATGATACTCTAAGTAAACAAATGGCTTTTAGAAGCTTTATTGTCCTATAAATACGGGGGTCTTTACCCCCCCCCCCCTACATAATTTCACCATTAATGGCATACAGGTATCTCTGCAATGAATACGGCGTGATATAGTGATTATATGATTAAGTTATCATGTTTGTCGATAATTAAATAGGTCATATATGCTATTAACATTTAATTTATACAATGTAAACAATGTCAAATCTAAAAATACACGTTTTGTTCATGAAAGCAGACTTTAAATGTAACAATTTTGGGCAAAAAATGGCCAAAAAGTGAGAAAAATTGGGTATTTTGGGTATAGAGTAAAATCTATTTTGTGACATAATTCCAGTTAGGAGTAGAATTTGAATTTTTTGAGTGACACTTTTTCATGATGCTATATGATGATTCCAAAAATGCAAAAAAAAAAATTTAGATTTTTGTTAAAGGGAGCACTGTACCAAATCAATGCGCAATTCGTGTAATCCTATAATAGTTCCGGAAAAGCACGAAGACTAGGCTTGTAAATGTGAGGTTTTCGGGCAATCTGTTTCTCCGGGGATGGTATGTTTGTATTTAAATGAACGAATGGGACCTACCCGTTGCACCTACAATGATAAAATACGATATTTTTAATTTATCGACCTAAATAGTGCCCAGGGCGTAAGCACCTGCCTAAATGGTAAACAGGCATGCCAGAAAACGTGAAAAAGTGAGGGCGCTGTGTGCAGGTCCGTAGCGGAAAATTTAGCTTAATAACCCCTCATGGAACAAGGCTTAAATTAAAGTTGAGATGTTACTGAAAATGGTCATAGGTGACAAGTATGCCATAAATGTAACCGGAGGGTAGAAAAGGTGTCTTGAAATATGGCACTTTTACACGTATTTCAATGAGAAAGATATTTGGTGTGGTGCTCCCTTTAACGCACAATGGCCATTTCCAATAAACCGAGTTTTGAAGTGGAAGATGGGTTCAAATTGCTTAAATATGCCTTGATTTACATTCAAAACACCCTTTATATCAATGTCGGACGTTAATATCAAGAAATTTACATGATTTTCTCGAGAAATATCCAAGAAAATGGCTCTAAAGCTCCAAATGTAGAGTCAAATGGCTATGGGTCTGTTTCGCGATTTTATAGATAGAGGGTCACGTTACCCTTGGCTAGAAGCCCCTCACGTGCAAGAATACTCCCTATTAGGTCTATATCAAGTAACTTGCATCTCAATTAAAGAGTTGATTATGTCATTTTCAAGTTCAAAGCTTTATTTAGAGTTTAGCACTCTCATTTAGGTTAACGAGTTGTCAAAATTCATATTTGGCCCCACATTGGCTCAAAAAAGAGCAACAAATCGTTAAAATTGTACATTTAATGCTTAACACAATACCCTAAGGGTAATATCGTGACAAAAATGTAATTGTGCGTTTGCCTACTAGGTAATTATGATACTCTAAGTAAACAAATGGCTTTTAGAAGCTTTATTGTCCTATAAATACGGGGGTCTTTACCCCCCCCCCCCTACATAATTTCACCATTAATGGCATACAGGTATCTCTGCAATGAATACGGCGTGATATAGTGATTATATGATTAAGTTATCATGTTTGTCGATAATTAAATAGGTCATATATGCTATTAACATTTAATTTATACAATGTAAACAATGTCAAATCTAAAAATACACGTTTTGTTCATGAAAGCAGACTTTAAATGTAACAATTTTGGGCAAAAAATGGCCAAAAAGTGAGAAAAATTGGGTATTTTGGGTATAGAGTAAAATCTATTTTGTGACATAATTCCAGTTAGGAGTAGAATTTGAATTTTTTGAGTGACACTTTTTCATGATGCTATATGATGATTCCAAAAATGCAAAAAAAAAAATTTAGATTTTTGTTAAAGGGAGCACTGTACCAAATCAATGCGCAATTCGTGTAATCCTATAATAGTTCCGGAAAAGCACGAAGACTAGGCTTGTAAATGTGAGGTTTTCGGGCAATCTGTTTCTCCGGGGATGGTATGTTTGTATTTAAATGAACGAATGGGACCTACCCGTTGCACCTACAATGATAAAATACGATATTTTTAATTTATCGACCTAAATAGTGCCCAGGGCGTAAGCACCTGCCTAAATGGTAAACAGGCATGCCAGAAAACGTGAAAAAGTGAGGGCGCTGTGTGCAGGTCCGTAGCGGAAAATTTAGCTTAATAACCCCTCATGGAACAAGGCTTAAATTAAAGTTGAGATGTTACTGAAAATGGTCATAGGTGACAAGTATGCCATAAATGTAACCGGAGGGTAGAAAAGGTGTCTTGAAATATGGCACTTTTACACGTATTTCAATGAGAAAGATATTTGGTGTGGTGCTCCCTTTAACGCACAATGGCCATTTCCAATAAACCGAGTTTTGAAGTGGAAGATGGGTTCAAATTGCTTAAATATGCCTTGATTTACATTCAAAACACCCTTTATATCAATGTCGGACGTTAATATCAAGAAATTTACATGATTTTCTCGAGAAATATCCAAGAAAATGGCTCTAAAGCTCCAAATGTAGAGTCAAATGGCTATGGGTCTGTTTCGCGATTTTATAGATAGAGGGTCACGTTACCCTTGGCTAGAAGCCCCTCACGTGCAAGAATACTCCCTATTAGGTCTATATCAAGTAACTTGCATCTCAATTAAAGAGTTGATTATGTCATTTTCAAGTTCAAAGCTTTATTTAGAGTTTAGCACTCTCATTTAGGTTAACGAGTTGTCAAAATTCATATTTGGCCCCACATTGGCTCAAAAAAGAGCAACAAATCGTTAAAATTGTACATTTAATGCTTAACACAATACCCTAAGGGTAATATCGTGACAAAAATGTAATTGTGCGTTTGCCTACTAGGTAATTATGATACTCTAAGTAAACAAATGGCTTTTAGAAGCTTTATTGTCCTATAAATACGGGGGTCTTTACCCCCCCCCCCCTACATAATTTCACCATTAATGGCATACAGGTATCTCTGCAATGAATACGGCGTGATATAGTGATTATATGATTAAGTTATCATGTTTGTCGATAATTAAATAGGTCATATATGCTATTAACATTTAATTTATACAATGTAAACAATGTCAAATCTAAAAATACACGTTTTGTTCATGAAAGCAGACTTTAAATGTAACAATTTTGGGCAAAAAATGGCCAAAAAGTGAGAAAAATTGGGTATTTTGGGTATAGAGTAAAATCTATTTTGTGACATAATTCCAGTTAGGAGTAGAATTTGAATTTTTTGAGTGACACTTTTTCATGATGCTATATGATGATTCCAAAAATGCAAAAAAAAAAATTTAGATTTTTGTTAAAGGGAGCACTGTACCAAATCAATGCGCAATTCGTGTAATCCTATAATAGTTCCGGAAAAGCACGAAGACTAGGCTTGTAAATGTGAGGTTTTCGGGCAATCTGTTTCTCCGGGGATGGTATGTTTGTATTTAAATGAACGAATGGGACCTACCCGTTGCACCTACAATGATAAAATACGATATTTTTAATTTATCGACCTAAATAGTGCCCAGGGCGTAAGCACCTGCCTAAATGGTAAACAGGCATGCCAGAAAACGTGAAAAAGTGAGGGCGCTGTGTGCAGGTCCGTAGCGGAAAATTTAGCTTAATAACCCCTCATGGAACAAGGCTTAAATTAAAGTTGAGATGTTACTGAAAATGGTCATAGGTGACAAGTATGCCATAAATGTAACCGGAGGGTAGAAAAGGTGTCTTGAAATATGGCACTTTTACACGTATTTCAATGAGAAAGATATTTGGTGTGGTGCTCCCTTTAACGCACAATGGCCATTTCCAATAAACCGAGTTTTGAAGTGGAAGATGGGTTCAAATTGCTTAAATATGCCTTGATTTACATTCAAAACACCCTTTATATCAATGTCGGACGTTAATATCAAGAAATTTACATGATTTTCTCGAGAAATATCCAAGAAAATGGCTCTAAAGCTCCAAATGTAGAGTCAAATGGCTATGGGTCTGTTTCGCGATTTTATAGATAGAGGGTCACGTTACCCTTGGCTAGAAGCCCCTCACGTGCAAGAATACTCCCTATTAGGTCTATATCAAGTAACTTGCATCTCAATTAAAGAGTTGATTATGTCATTTTCAAGTTCAAAGCTTTATTTAGAGTTTAGCACTCTCATTTAGGTTAACGAGTTGTCAAAATTCATATTTGGCCCCACATTGGCTCAAAAAAGAGCAACAAATCGTTAAAATTGTACATTTAATGCTTAACACAATACCCTAAGGGTAATATCGTGACAAAAATGTAATTGTGCGTTTGCCTACTAGGTAATTATGATACTCTAAGTAAACAAATGGCTTTTAGAAGCTTTATTGTCCTATAAATACGGGGGTCTTTACCCCCCCCCCCCTACATAATTTCACCATTAATGGCATACAGGTATCTCTGCAATGAATACGGCGTGATATAGTGATTATATGATTAAGTTATCATGTTTGTCGATAATTAAATAGGTCATATATGCTATTAACATTTAATTTATACAATGTAAACAATGTCAAATCTAAAAATACACGTTTTGTTCATGAAAGCAGACTTTAAATGTAACAATTTTGGGCAAAAAATGGCCAAAAAGTGAGAAAAATTGGGTATTTTGGGTATAGAGTAAAATCTATTTTGTGACATAATTCCAGTTAGGAGTAGAATTTGAATTTTTTGAGTGACACTTTTTCATGATGCTATATGATGATTCCAAAAATGCAAAAAAAAAAATTTAGATTTTTGTTAAAGGGAGCACTGTACCAAATCAATGCGCAATTCGTGTAATCCTATAATAGTTCCGGAAAAGCACGAAGACTAGGCTTGTAAATGTGAGGTTTTCGGGCAATCTGTTTCTCCGGGGATGGTATGTTTGTATTTAAATGAACGAATGGGACCTACCCGTTGCACCTACAATGATAAAATACGATATTTTTAATTTATCGACCTAAATAGTGCCCAGGGCGTAAGCACCTGCCTAAATGGTAAACAGGCATGCCAGAAAACGTGAAAAAGTGAGGGCGCTGTGTGCAGGTCCGTAGCGGAAAATTTAGCTTAATAACCCCTCATGGAACAAGGCTTAAATTAAAGTTGAGATGTTACTGAAAATGGTCATAGGTGACAAGTATGCCATAAATGTAACCGGAGGGTAGAAAAGGTGTCTTGAAATATGGCACTTTTACACGTATTTCAATGAGAAAGATATTTGGTGTGGTGCTCCCTTTAACGCACAATGGCCATTTCCAATAAACCGAGTTTTGAAGTGGAAGATGGGTTCAAATTGCTTAAATATGCCTTGATTTACATTCAAAACACCCTTTATATCAATGTCGGACGTTAATATCAAGAAATTTACATGATTTTCTCGAGAAATATCCAAGAAAATGGCTCTAAAGCTCCAAATGTAGAGTCAAATGGCTATGGGTCTGTTTCGCGATTTTATAGATAGAGGGTCACGTTACCCTTGGCTAGAAGCCCCTCACGTGCAAGAATACTCCCTATTAGGTCTATATCAAGTAACTTGCATCTCAATTAAAGAGTTGATTATGTCATTTTCAAGTTCAAAGCTTTATTTAGAGTTTAGCACTCTCATTTAGGTTAACGAGTTGTCAAAATTCATATTTGGCCCCACATTGGCTCAAAAAAGAGCAACAAATCGTTAAAATTGTACATTTAATGCTTAACACAATACCCTAAGGGTAATATCGTGACAAAAATGTAATTGTGCGTTTGCCTACTAGGTAATTATGATACTCTAAGTAAACAAATGGCTTTTAGAAGCTTTATTGTCCTATAAATACGGGGGTCTTTACCCCCCCCCCCCTACATAATTTCACCATTAATGGCATACAGGTATCTCTGCAATGAATACGGCGTGATATAGTGATTATATGATTAAGTTATCATGTTTGTCGATAATTAAATAGGTCATATATGCTATTAACATTTAATTTATACAATGTAAACAATGTCAAATCTAAAAATACACGTTTTGTTCATGAAAGCAGACTTTAAATGTAACAATTTTGGGCAAAAAATGGCCAAAAAGTGAGAAAAATTGGGTATTTTGGGTATAGAGTAAAATCTATTTTGTGACATAATTCCAGTTAGGAGTAGAATTTGAATTTTTTGAGTGACACTTTTTCATGATGCTATATGATGATTCCAAAAATGCAAAAAAAAAAATTTAGATTTTTGTTAAAGGGAGCACTGTACCAAATCAATGCGCAATTCGTGTAATCCTATAATAGTTCCGGAAAAGCACGAAGACTAGGCTTGTAAATGTGAGGTTTTCGGGCAATCTGTTTCTCCGGGGATGGTATGTTTGTATTTAAATGAACGAATGGGACCTACCCGTTGCACCTACAATGATAAAATACGATATTTTTAATTTATCGACCTAAATAGTGCCCAGGGCGTAAGCACCTGCCTAAATGGTAAACAGGCATGCCAGAAAACGTGAAAAAGTGAGGGCGCTGTGTGCAGGTCCGTAGCGGAAAATTTAGCTTAATAACCCCTCATGGAACAAGGCTTAAATTAAAGTTGAGATGTTACTGAAAATGGTCATAGGTGACAAGTATGCCATAAATGTAACCGGAGGGTAGAAAAGGTGTCTTGAAATATGGCACTTTTACACGTATTTCAATGAGAAAGATATTTGGTGTGGTGCTCCCTTTAACGCACAATGGCCATTTCCAATAAACCGAGTTTTGAAGTGGAAGATGGGTTCAAATTGCTTAAATATGCCTTGATTTACATTCAAAACACCCTTTATATCAATGTCGGACGTTAATATCAAGAAATTTACATGATTTTCTCGAGAAATATCCAAGAAAATGGCTCTAAAGCTCCAAATGTAGAGTCAAATGGCTATGGGTCTGTTTCGCGATTTTATAGATAGAGGGTCACGTTACCCTTGGCTAGAAGCCCCTCACGTGCAAGAATACTCCCTATTAGGTCTATATCAAGTAACTTGCATCTCAATTAAAGAGTTGATTATGTCATTTTCAAGTTCAAAGCTTTATTTAGAGTTTAGCACTCTCATTTAGGTTAACGAGTTGTCAAAATTCATATTTGGCCCCACATTGGCTCAAAAAAGAGCAACAAATCGTTAAAATTGTACATTTAATGCTTAACACAATACCCTAAGGGTAATATCGTGACAAAAATGTAATTGTGCGTTTGCCTACTAGGTAATTATGATACTCTAAGTAAACAAATGGCTTTTAGAAGCTTTATTGTCCTATAAATACGGGGGTCTTTACCCCCCCCCCCCTACATAATTTCACCATTAATGGCATACAGGTATCTCTGCAATGAATACGGCGTGATATAGTGATTATATGATTAAGTTATCATGTTTGTCGATAATTAAATAGGTCATATATGCTATTAACATTTAATTTATACAATGTAAACAATGTCAAATCTAAAAATACACGTTTTGTTCATGAAAGCAGACTTTAAATGTAACAATTTTGGGCAAAAAATGGCCAAAAAGTGAGAAAAATTGGGTATTTTGGGTATAGAGTAAAATCTATTTTGTGACATAATTCCAGTTAGGAGTAGAATTTGAATTTTTTGAGTGACACTTTTTCATGATGCTATATGATGATTCCAAAAATGCAAAAAAAAAAATTTAGATTTTTGTTAAAGGGAGCACTGTACCAAATCAATGCGCAATTCGTGTAATCCTATAATAGTTCCGGAAAAGCACGAAGACTAGGCTTGTAAATGTGAGGTTTTCGGGCAATCTGTTTCTCCGGGGATGGTATGTTTGTATTTAAATGAACGAATGGGACCTACCCGTTGCACCTACAATGATAAAATACGATATTTTTAATTTATCGACCTAAATAGTGCCCAGGGCGTAAGCACCTGCCTAAATGGTAAACAGGCATGCCAGAAAACGTGAAAAAGTGAGGGCGCTGTGTGCAGGTCCGTAGCGGAAAATTTAGCTTAATAACCCCTCATGGAACAAGGCTTAAATTAAAGTTGAGATGTTACTGAAAATGGTCATAGGTGACAAGTATGCCATAAATGTAACCGGAGGGTAGAAAAGGTGTCTTGAAATATGGCACTTTTACACGTATTTCAATGAGAAAGATATTTGGTGTGGTGCTCCCTCATGGGGGCACTACACTAAATCCTTCCGCGTTTGGTGTATGGTTCGGAGAAATAGTACCTACATCAATTTGATCATCGTCCCAGGGGAAGCAAATAGAAGTAAATCTTGCTTATTTTTTATGAAAAAGATAGAATAGAACCTCAGCATTGCTAATGTGGTCAAAAATCGTCGGAATCGAATACGCACGGGAGCCTAGGCTGCGGAAGGATATCGTTGCCGGAACCGGTGAGGAAGCGAAAATATCGGTTTAAAATGGTGAGGGCGCTGTTTAGGTGCCCGTAGCGAAAAATTTCATCTAGATGGGTCAAGAAAAATCAAGTTTAAAATAAAATTCAACACATATCTAATACATTCATGCGAAATAAAAACGTCCATCATTGTTACGTGGGGTAAAAATACGGTCTTGAAAAAGGGCCGAAACGCGTGTATTTCAATGGGAGACGTATTTAGTGGTGTGCCCCCTCATGGGCGCACCACACCAAATATCTTTCTCATTGAAATACGTGTAAAAGTTCCATATTTCAAGACACCTTTTCTACCCTCCGGTTACATTTATTGCATACTTGTCACCTATGACCATTTTCAGTAACATCTCAACTTTAATTTAAGCCCTGTTTCATGAGAGGTTATTAAGCTAAGTTTTCCGCTACGGACCTGCACACAGCGCCCTCACTTTTTCACGTTTTCTGGCATGCCTGTTCACCATTTAGGCAGGTGCCCGGGGCAGGTGCTTACGCCCTGGGCACTATTTAGGTCGATAAATTAAAAATATCGTATTTTATCATTTTAGGTGCAACGGATAGGTCCCACTCGTTCATTTAAATACAAACATACCATCCCCGGAGAAACAAATTGACCGAAAACCTCACATTTACAAGCCTAGTACTAGTCTTCGTGCTTTTCCGGAACTACTACAGGATTACACGAATTGCGCATTGATTTGGTGTGGTGCTCTCATATTTTGCAGCTGCTTTTCGCAATCGCAGGGGAAATCCGGGAGAAAATCCTGGATAAACACATGAACATGTTTCGTTTGGCCTGGCTGGATCAACACGGATAGGTATATTGGGTTCTCCCTATTTATAGTATTTGATAGGGTACCTACTGCTGGGCGAATCTCTGCACCTCGCCCTCGGTCAGAAAACTGCAAATAATGTATTATTGTATAACTATATAATATTAAGCTTATTATAATTTTTTAATTAAAGTTTTTTAAAGGTAGGCCTATGTTAGGCATGTTCATAGAATTTTGAAAATAAAAATATCTCTTTGAAAATGGAATACATGGAAACAAAGAACTTTACAATAAAAACAGACAGTTCAACCATGTCTGCAGGCTGAATAACCACAAAGTTATAACCAAAAGTAGTTTGCCTTATTATTATTTAATATATCGCTAGCCTAAAACTGGTCAAGTCTGTTAACAACTATGGTCGTGCCCCCCCCCCCCCCCCCCCCCCCATCCCAGTTTCCAAAAGCTGGGTACGCCACTGCTCACTGCGCACATTTTTCAAAAAAAATATTGGACAGCAATATTTTTGGAATACTGGATGTACACGCAAATTCTCCCCCCGGATCGAACGTTACGGAACCCCCGTGTTGTGTGGTGGCATATAAACCCAATTTTCAGTGGTATGCACTTACCGTCCAGGCTACATTTGACGTCATAGAAAATGTCACTTGGGCTTAGCAAATACTACAGAGTTACAGATATAATTCAAACATGAACATCGGTGGATTACATCGTCGTCAAATTGTATTTGAAGAAAATGGTGTGGTCGGAAAAAAACATGATTCGGCGACATTGTTTCGATAACTTCACGAGGTCTCGCGATATTTTGCGAGAATTCATGTTAAACGTGAATTCTCGCAAAATATCGCGCACATATTTTGACAGTATTTTGACAGTACTTGACAGTTGTGAAGAGACACAGGTGGTACACACAAAGGAAGTCGCTATCTTAATCTGTTTAGACGACAGTTTTAACAAATTTTCATTTTCGCACCTCAGATAATGCGCTGTTTTTCTGCTTCCGTTTTTCGGTTTTAAAAATAAGGTAGGTAGGTAGGAATGCTCTGTAGGAAAACGTATTACTGATAATCTTATTTGCAAACGTCTTACCTTTGCGGTGTTCAAGAAATATTTTTATGTGAACTACTCGCTGCTGTGACACAGTTGTATCGGCTTTGAAACCAGGGGCTATTTCATTTGGTTGAATCATAGATCCAACCAAATGTAGTTAGTTGTATATTGGATGCACATCCGGGAACTTGGTGCACAATATTTAATACGCTCTTTTACTTTTATTGTACCGTTTGGAAGGCCCATATAATAATATTATATATTCAAATTACAGCACATGTTTACGTGTCTCCTGTATTGAGGGGATCGATTCAATCTTGATTCAAAGGCCAAATAAACTAAACTGCTCACAAAAAGTTAGGAAACTTTTTAAAATCAAGTATATTTTTATTATTTATTACCCTCTTTGTATATGATATATCAATGGAAAGCTGAAGTGTTCCTCTTTAGAATTATACCACATTTGCAATGTTGCTCAACTTGGCCACATGAATGAGAATGAGGCAAAGTCACAAATCAAATGTGCCAAAATTACCGTTATCTGTGCTAAACAGTCAATAGGTAATGATCAATAACCAAACCGGTCATGCTTGCGAACCATGAATGGTTTACACAAAGATTTGCACCAGTGAGCGCACACACACACAAGTTAACCCTCATATCTTTAGAAAACCATTGTTTGGGTATTTGCAAGACTGGGTTAACAATGACTCCAGGTGGAAGGTCATGAAGGTAAGTGATGAAAGGTTTAGGCCTATAACTTGTAAATATTTCTGAGACACGGTTAACGTTTTGCAGTTTCAATACATGTATGCCGCGTTTAACAGATTTGGAGAGAGCACGTGCCATTGGCTCACGCAGTAACACAAAATTGCTAATTTGGCACATTTGATTTGTGACTTTGTCTCATTCTCATTAATGTGGCCAAGTCCAGCAACATACATGTATCATCATTGCACATTTGGTATCATATTAAAGAAAAACACTTCAGCTTTCCATTGATATGCAACATAATACAAGAGGGTAATAATTAATAAAAAATATACTTGATTAAAAAAGTTTCCTAACTTTTTGTGAGCAGTTTAGTTCAAGTTCTCGTCCTAATAAGGCCAAATCTTTTAAAGGAGGACGAGGGCACCTTTAAAAAAAAAAATGCAAAATCGCCATTTATTACCATACCAGCATGGTAATTGCATGATTGGCAGGGGCGTAGCCAGAGTGGGGGCACTTGATCGCCTCCAACCCCCAATATTAGACTCGTGTCGGTCGAGACAACTGTCGGTTGATGGCACCGTCAGTGGCAGAAATTTCTTGTTTGGTGTGGGGGGAGGGGGGGGGGGGGGGGGGGGGGGGGGGGGGGGGGGGGGGGGGGGGGGGGATGAAAAGGTGGTGCCCCAAAAAATTAAATTGAGATGGTACCAGAGGGGACGAGAAACTGCTTTATTTTCCCCCATGGCTTAATGTGCATTAAGTTTAACCCTGGCCTAACCCTCACCAACCAAACCCATGCCTCACCACAAAACCCAATATTAGTATTATGATTCATCCCCCTGAAATAATTTACCCCCCTCAAATACAGTAACAATCAATATATCCCTTTAAAATACAGGATTGCCAAAGGACTACATACCATAGGGGTCTCAAGTCATTACCTTTCTTTGTAAATAAAAACTGTGTCTTGTGTAGGGCCAGACACTTGTAAATAAAAACTGTGTCTTGTGTAGGGCCAGACACTTGTAAATAAAAACTGTGTCTTGTGTAGGGCCAGACACTTGTAAATAAAAACTGTGTCTTGTGTAGGGCCAGACACTTGTAAATAAAAACTGTGTCTTGTGTAGGGCCAGACACTTGTAAATAAAAACTGTGTCTTGTGTAGGGCCAGACACTTGTAAATAAAAACTGTGTCTTGTGTAGGGCCAGACACCACCTAAACATGGATTTATCCAAAATTCACCATATAAGGTTTTCGCTTTCGCATGTTTTTCTCCCCGATTTGAGCTAACACACCAGAGCTGCCTTAGGCAGTGATTTGGTGCCCACATGAGCTTGGTCGATGACGTCATTCAAATCAATGTCAAAGCAAGCGCGGCTTGGGGAGTGGATTTTGCGTAGTAATTTGTAGCATCTAGGAGTACATATAGGACTGGTAGGGTTAACACGTACACAACACATGAAACATACCTCCTCTAAAAAAACACCTTAGTACACATTTTTGTGTAGTGGCGTTGCTAGGTTTTTCATATGGGGGTGGGGGGGGGGGGGGGGGGGGCAAGAAATAAAAGTGAACCGAAAAGATTGTTCTGACAAAAGAAATGCGCCCACAATTTTTGACTTTACACTTATTTGTGCTATTATTGAGGTACATTTTAGCTCTAAACAACCTTGTACCCAAAAATATTGCATTTTGGGAACACATGTGCTCGAAAAATTTCCATCTGTGTACTTTTACTGTGACTATCATAATTCCATGATTCCTCTTGTCAAATGAACCGACAGTGCCAATCTCACCCGACACAACAGTCAATATTGGGTGCGATCCCCCCTCATCACCTCTCTGGCTACGCAACTGTTTTTGTGGTAATGCATGCTTAGATTGTAATGGTCGACTGGCGTAGTCAGTCCAGCAAAAGGGTAAAAAGTGATCTATTTCTCAAATATATATTTTTTGTTTTGTTTTACTTTACAGATATCTTAAATCTGGGGCACGGATCTTCAAATGAATCCTTACCAATGCCACTACTGTCCAAGATCCTTCGAGGACTTTGATTTCTACCGGCGTCATCAAAACCGGCATTACCATACACATACTGCATCACCTTTTCATCTTTCATCATTTAAAGTTGGATCACATGCAGCAAGAACAACTCGCCACTGTCTTGAATGCGGTTGGACACATACAACAAGCAGCAGTGAGACCTGTGACAAACGATTCAACCATCCCGTAAAACATGTACACCACTCGGTCATACACACAGATTCAATACCCTCACAGTGTCAGTTCTGTCATAAGAGAATTCACCGTAGGGGTACTAGACTCCATCATGAGAAAACATGTATATCCTCAACGACTGGCAAGACACTAAAATGTCCCTATTGTAAAAAGAAGTTCTCACAAATGATGCATCTTCAGATGCATCTTGTCATCATCAAGGAAAATGGCACATTGATACACGGGAAATGTAAGAATTCAATGTGGAAACAACCATCAAACCTTTCGAAGAAAGAGGATTTGGATAGAAACCGGGCTCCATCTGTATCCTCTGCTGAACCTGTTAAAGGCAAGGATCTGCTGCATCACAAGCCAGAAAAGTTTGCATTTAAAAGTAAGGTCCTTTTGATTAAGCACAGAAAAGATCATGAGAAGAAACATAAATGTGACGTGTGCAACAAAGTGTGGGATTACCTAAAAGACTTGAAAAAACATAGATCCACACACACGAAAGAAAGACCACATCTTTGTATCACGTGTGGATCCTCCTTCACACAGAAATCTAATTTGAACAAGCATAAAAGAAATATTCATGGACAGCAAACTGAGAGTAATATTAAAGTACAAAATGTACCCAATAATACATTTCCCTGCGACGAATGTGGAAAGACATTTCCTGAAAGGTATAAATTGGCTAGGCATATGCGAATACACTCTGGGGAGCGCCCTTTTGTGTGCAGCATATGTGGCGCTGATTTTAACGCAGTTGGTCACCTAAAAAGACATAGGGTTCTGAAGCACAATGAGGCAAAAGTTAGGTGCAAAACAAACGGAGAACCTGAACATATCTGTCGTTTTTGTGCCTTGCGCTGTAACTCAAAACAGGCGGTAACGTTACATGAATATACGCATACGGGTGAACGACCGTACAAATGCCAAACATGTGGTCAAAGTTTCAGTCAACAGGGAGTCCTGAAGCAGCATTTTGTTCGAAAGCATACAAATGCTACATTATGAGTGCCAATTCTCATAAATTTGACCAGCCTTTCAATGTTTAAATGTGTAAAAGTGTCTTACAGTTGCAAACTGAGTTATCTAGGTTCTTAAATCAACATTCCAATCAAAAGTGCCTTACCATATGCATGCAGCATTTACAATATAACTTGATAACACAAATTCCTGATAACACAATTAAACCTGAAGGCCCCAGCTACTTTGTGTTAAGGTTCCACTGTTTTGAATTAAGCCTCACTAGTCTCATGTCGGGAATGCTAACCTGTGCTATTAAAATAGAGGCTACACAGGTTGCCATTAGCAATGGTCTACAAAAGGGAATCGCACCCCTCTTTTTGACATTCTATTGAATCAGTGCATGCCATCAAATTCATTGCGTGAACAAACAGTGTTACTCAATTGGCCTACTTTTCACAAAACAGTGTCTTATTTCTGAAAATCTTGAACACAGTTATTATTCCCGTCAAGATGGCAGCTAGTCCGGTTCATGGGTAACCTGTTTCAGGATGTATTTTATATTGAATAGAATCCCTTTGTGGTCCGGTCTGCTTTACTTGGTTACATACATGATTAATCTCTATTGCACAGTGGCATGTCTAAAGGGAGGACATCCCGCCCCCACCTTGACAAATTGTGTGCCTTTTTTTGGCTTAACATTGTGGGCATAGGATACAACTTTTGATTTATATGTGAGATAATTTGATGCTTTCTTTTCCAAGAATTGTTATTTTATAATTTGCCTAAAAGGTAAAAGGAAAATTGTGATTTGTGCATCAATGTATTGATCTCTCTAATTAGGTATTATTGTTTTCAAGTGATGAATGTCAGTGCCTTGTTGGAAATGACAAAAGAATTATATTTTTGTATTTTATTTATTTTATTGTTTGTTCTAGAATGATTAAAAAAAGACTGTAAATAATATTTCATTTGTTTCGTCAGTTGGTGAGTTTATTCGCAGGGGATGAGCTAGTCTACTTGTACACCTTTTTAATTTCATTGTCACACTATCGAACAACGCCCTCTTGATACTTCGCCAAGCCTAAAGCCTCTCCCATCCGAGAACTGCCCCAAATTGCCCCTTGTTTCTGGGTTGAGATCAGAGAATGGGGAGCCGTCACAGTGAGTGAGCCCTCTAGGCTATATCGGTACATACATGTACACCACAGCGCGTGTCGCAGGCCAGAGAGTGTTGTTCATAGAGCAACAAGGAAAGGGTCATACAAAGCAGACTAGGGATGAGCACAACTGAAGGGAAATATCAAGGGTTGAGTGCCAAAGGCCTAACTCAAAAAGGCTATATTGAGATAATTAACTTTCAATATTTGGGACACATTACAACACACTGAAGCACCCAACTCATACCTCTGATTGTAATCAAAAAAGTTGTATTAGTATCACACTTAGTGTTATTAATTAAGGGTGCACTACACTAAATAGTGTTATTAATTAAGGGTGCACTACACTAAATGGGGTATCCCCTACCCTTAAGGATGGTGTTTAAAACTAGAATCGGAAAGTATGCATCACAAAATCTTCAATTAAAAAGACTTGACAGTAATACAATTGCGTAAATGCCTATAATATTTGATTAATTATGATTAATGGGACATCACCTACATGCACCCTGACTACAAACTGTGAATATCATCTAGATACATTTTGAGAGATCTTTCAAATTTGTGCTTTTTACTAGAAACATTGGTGATTACGGCGACATTTTCAAGCTCGTCAGAGAATTAGTCACTCCATGGGTGTATTTTGGAAAATCGAGCAGGCTCACCTAGCTATTTAAGAAAAAAATCACTCTACAAGGTCCAATTATGCAATTTAATGGTCTAAAACATGAGTTTTATATCAGTGTTTTTGTACATATATCCCTATGGAGCTCTATTTATACTCTATTTGGCTTCTTCTGGACAGTGACGTAACTTAACAGGCGCAGCTTTTACGCACACGTATGTACATTCCGTCTTTAAACGCTCGCGTGTATACGCCAGCGCCACAAGTAGACGCGCGCGTTATGTACTGCAATTTGTAGAATACGCAGTTACGTCACTGTCTCGAGATGGCCAAATAGACTATAGTAGTGTGACCCCTGAACCAGTTAATATTTTCTATTCGAGGATAACTAATTTAAAACAATATTTATTTTATTAATAATTAACCTTAACCCTACTACACCACACGGCAAACCTGTTTTTATAACTCTGTGTGCACGTTTTTGGGCTCCAAAACGGACCCAGACTATATAACGAGGCGAATATACAGAGCTGAGGTATTATAGTAATACCATGGTGTAGTGGATTGGCAGCAGGGCTTTGATGCAGGAGGTCCAGGGTTCAAATCCCGGGGGGACATTTTTTGGGTCGGAAAAAGAGGCATAATTCTGTTATACCTACACACCTACATCGGTAGTATGCGTCGTTCTTAAAAATCATGCACTATGAATACCTCTGTGAAGGGTATAACAGAATTACTCCGAAAAATAATCTGTTGCGGTGTTGTGTAGTAGGGTTAGGGTTAATCAGCATTTTTTCTCTTTTTTTTAATCCAAAATTTTGTCATTTTGGTGTAGTAGGGTTAGGGTTAAGAAATGCTCGAGTTACAGCCTTTTGGCACTAACTGAATTTGCAATAATTTGAGTTGACTGCTTTAGAGTCGCCTATTTTTGTGTAAGATTGTCATTAACATAGGCAAGCACTTGGTACATTTCAGAACTGATTGTCATTATATTCTTGTATATTTTAATGCTTTTTAACCAAAATTGATACAATATTGTTAAAATTAGCATTTGGTATGATCACAAGCCTTAATTAACACAACCATTATGTCAATTCAGTGAGCGCTAGAAAAACGTAAGTCTGAGTTAAGGCCTTCTGGCACTGACTGAAACCTATTACATTGAGTTGGAATTGACCATTATCTTCAATTGAGAGTGTTTTATGAGTTTGTCTTAAGGTTCTTAAAATCTGTGGGTTAGCCTATATTAAAAAATCTTTTGTCTCAAAGATCTTCAGTTTTTCAAAATCTAATGCGGAATGCGTTTTTTTAAAAGTTTTTAAATATATATTTTTATAAATATAAAAAATTGAAATCCTTGTAAAAGTGACCTTTTGTATGATGTATGATCAATGAAAATCGGTGTGAAACTTTGGGATTTGGGAAAAACTTTAAAAAAAAGATTTTTTTACCCTTTTTTGCCTAACGCGCACCAATTAAAGGTAGATGTTCCGATTTTCAACTTGAAGTTTTCTATTCAACATGAAAGGTCATCCTCAAAAAAGTTGTATTCCAAAGTTTGAGTTGCATAACTCTAATGATTCTTATTTTAGACGCACAAGATGCCATGAAATGTGCCCATTGAGTTGTACACAAACTATATTGGTGGTTAACCACTTTTCGCGGTAATTCGATGTTATTTCTTCGTAATCATACTGATTTGGACCGTCAAATTTCAGTATGTTAATCAGAAAAATATGATCTTTCATATGATATGAAAATCTCCATATGTTTGAGAAAAATCTGTGTTATGAAAATGTGATCGGGTCATCTACCTTTAACTAAAGCGCGCGGGAGCTTTGAGACAAAAGTGTTTTTTAATATAGCCTTATATGGATTATTTTGGTACCAAGATCTAATGTTGCCCAAAAGTTGAGTTACGGCCTTCTGGCGCTCAATCCTCATGGTAGCGTCAATATTGAATAATATTGGCAGCACCAGAAAGAAAGAAAAAACCTTTCAAATGCTAAATTTGGCTTTAAAAGAAGTCCAATTAAATTGAAATGTAGTACATAAAACATTGATAGGTCAAGAATATTGACCAACAGATTCCTATTACAAATCAAAATAAAATGCATTTCATCCTTTTATGTGTGAATACAGCAAATACATCATTGCTTTAACCAATTATGTAGGCAGGCACTAAGACCAAGGGAAACCCTGTTTTAAGGGACCGACAAACGTAATTTTCAGACTCTTTTCAATCATTTCCCCCCAATCTGAACATTTTTAAACAACACTTAATTCTGTTTAGATTTTTAATTAATTTTTCCCCTCCTTCCCCCAACCCAAACTGACAGACACTTTTCGAGAGGTCCACTTGCTTGTAAAACAGGTTTTTTTTTGTTATTTGCTGACTAAAGCAATTGTGTATTGTTAAAAAATATTACAGAAAAAGAAACTACAGGTAAGCCAAAGCTGTCAAATACATGTACACAACTTTTAATAGAAGATACATTGATGTCATACATTATATAAAAGCAGCACATTTTCTGCTACATTAAAAAGTAAAAAATACAAAATAAGTAATCATTTTCCTCACATTTTAAATTACAAGTGAATTATTTGTACATGAAGACCTGTTTTGCAAAAGGGCCTACATCCACTTCTGCCTTATCACTCATTTTGAATTATTGAATGGATGGCTATTCATTATGTGGAATTTGGCTTGTATTGGTTGGTGCCTAAATTGGCGTGCATGTATGCTCTAATCCAAGTCATGGAAACATTAATGAACGCAGCCATACAATAATTTGATTAATTCCATGAACCTGTCAATGCAAATTCACTAATGCAAAATTAGAAACATGTCGGGGTGGTCTGGTGGCCCTTTTGCAACAAAGCTCTTCACATGTGTAATCAAATGAAAGACACAGCACATACAATGTTAGCAAATTATGTAACACATCTAAATAAGGCCAACAAAAAAATTTGTTATGTTGTCCTCGACAGCTTTCAGAGAGGAGGGGCGGGCGGGCGGATTTTTTTTAATTTTAAAAATGTTCTTTTACCAGCAGAAGCTCAAAGTTCAGCCAACAAGAAGTTAAAATCACTCTAAGAGCCGCACATATATGTTATAAACACTTAATTTAATATTAATGCCATTTAAACTGTTTTAAAAAAAATCTGAAAAAAATCTGAAAAAAAAAAAAAAAATCGGATTTTTTTAAAACAAAAATACGATTTTTTTTTAAAAAACACAACAATTTAAAATAAATAAAAAAATCTGAAAAAAAAAATCGGAGCGACCCTAAAATGACGAGCGGGCGGTCGAGGACAACATAACAAAAAAAAATTGTTGCCTAAAGGTAGGCAGCGCCATAGCTAAAGACTTGAATGGGTTTGCCGTCCACCAACAAGTTTAATAAACTCTTTGCCTATATTATGAATGTCGAATAACCATAGCTAGCCATCACAGGGTACGGTTACCTATAACAATATTCCACCTAAGGTTATGTGATCCTTAGATTTTTAAGAAAAGAAAGACAATAATATGAGAGGTTGGTATTTAAAGCTCATTTTACCATTTTCAATGATTCGGGTTGACCATTGATTGACCAAGTTTCCACTTCACGGCCTTTTAGACAAACATCAAAAATAAACTTTATGAAAGGCTGTAAAAGCAGTATGTATAAACCAACTATGGTGCTGTAAAAGGGGTAATTTTTGTGTGTTTAATTTTTCATGTTTTGCTGATTTGTCAGATTCCCCCCCCCCCCCCCCTCAAAATTTTGTAAAATCAGCCGTTTTTTTGCCGGAAATCTGTTGAAAAAAATGTCTCACAATTTTTTTACAAATTCCCAATTTGGGCAGATTTTGGTGACATTTAAGGTAAGAAAATAAAATTAAAATAAATAAATAATTTAAATTAAAAAAAAGCTGACCGACCGACCCTTCTTGACAGGTCCGTCTGCCCGTAAAACAGGATTACTTTTTTTTGTCGCCTTATCTGCACTACTGGAAGGTATCCAAATCGTAACTAAGATCATGATCATATTTACGCCATGGTTTGTTTGATTCAGCTTTGAGTTCACACTAAAACAAACTTCATCATGTGGGTAAATCGATGAGTAAATAATTTCATCTATTAAACTCCACATCGCTAGAACAGCACTCTACCAACTGAGCTGAGCTAATGAGTCAAATGGAGAAAAACAGCGAAAATGTATCTATAGGCCTTCAGTTCAATCCTACTCTCTAACATCTTCTAATCCAAGAAGCTGACTTATTAGCTCAGTTGGTAGAGCGCTTCAGAGGTCCCAAATCCTGGATGGTCAGTGACATTTTTCTCTGACCTATCATTTATAATGTATGGAGCTAAGATGAAATTATTTACTCATAATATCACACTATCTCTATCATGAACCAATTCTAGCTAATATTTACTACGAAACAATTATCCTTGGTTGTATTAATATTCATGTATCACCTATTTCATACTGTTATGATTTTCCCCCCATGGTTTTACATGGGTAATAATAATTTAAATATTAGTTACACAAAGCAAGGACAGAGCCCAATTTATTTTTAAAAAAAGGCATATAATGGTACACACAATCAATTAATTAAAAACCCAAATATTTACACATAATTTTGCATAGTTGCTAAGAGTTTTGTTCAGGGTCATTGTAGTCATCTTGAGTAGTGGTCTTTATCTTCATTTGTTACCATTGTTGGGCGAAATCAGTATCCTGTAGTGGTAAAAAATAGAACGAAAGAAAGACAGCTATAATTAGTATGACACTCTTTTTTTGCAGAAACCACTGATTTTCTACAGTTCATTGGAGGTAGAATTAAGTTGATGATTTACAACCACCTTCACAGAAAATATTGACTCTAAAATCAAGGATATGCAAATTTCATTAGAAATTCAAAACAAATTACCGGCCGAGTCATTTGCACCCTATCCCTGCTCTGGGCCCCATGTTTTCATTTTATCTTCTTCCAATACCTTCATTCATGATTTGTGATATCAATGTTCACTTATCTTAATATTTTAACCAATTAAAAGAATTATACTTCATTTCATCTGAAGTATGAACATGATGTCAACTGCTATTCCAGTTATAATATAATATTATATATAGCCTAGGCTGATGTATCATTTACATGCCAATGCTCAGAGATGGCAGCAAGTCATTTTTTGCCAGTCCAAGTCAAGTCACAAGTAATATTTTGCCAGTCCAAGTCATTGGTCCAGTCAAAAGTCAAGTCACAAGTCACAAAAATAGCGACTTGAGTCCAAGTTGCAAGTGTACAACTCTGCCAATGCCAAGAATAGTTTTTGATTGTGTGTGATTTCATACTGTATCAGAATCACACATTTATGTACACATCCAATTATTAAATTAGCTGTTTGTATTAAAACATGACTGGGCATCAAGTTCATACTTCAGGAATTGAGTGATTCATGACGAAAAAAAACCCCACGCATTCAAAAATCAGTTACACATGTTTAACCTAGTCCAAATTGAATTTAAAAATCCAAGCGATATTGGGGGATACAAAATTACAAATCCATTTTCTTCCAAATAATAAGTCCTAAGCATCCATTGCGGAATGACTACGCTGAGCAGACGTATCACGGACACCGGCTAGTATGACATAAAGGGTGAAACAACCAGTTTGACCACTACTTAATAATAATAATATAAATCCACAATACATAACTTACATTATATCTCAAAGGCATGGGCTCTTTCTTGACAGATTTAGCATGTAATTTTCTGTTCTCTTGGTCTCTACTTGAATGATTATTGCCTCTTACACACGTCCCGTCACCATGGCTGGGATGCTGCCTAGATTGCGAAGCTGTTAACTGACGTTCGTAACTGGTCACATTTGCACTAGCACCATAATTGCGCCCCCGGTTGTACTCTTCTAAAAGCTCTGTGCGATTCCTGTCAGCCAATTTCTTTAGCTCTTCCTGTGTATCAATATATATACGGTACATGAAACGTTTTAAGGCTTATTTGTAGTGAAATATAATGTTGCTATCATACACATGAACTAAAATGCGGAATAAAGATGCTTTTTCCGACCACAACACAAGCCTGCGCTGGTCCGTGTTAAAATTAAAAGTATATTATGTGATCTTTTCCAGGTAACGCCCTCAATCCTCAAAAAAAAAAAATTGAAAAGCAGATTTACAATTCTGATCATAAATCGTACATACAATCCAAGTTACAGGGCGATACAATTCTTATTTACTTCAAAATCATGGTTTTAGAGTGAAAATAAACTGTCGGCGAACTGTTGGAGTCTGCGCCGACAACTTACTTTTACTCTAGTCTAAATTCACTCTAAAACCATGATTTTTAGGTAATTAGGAATTGTATCGCTCTGTAACTTGGAATATATTCATGATTTATGATCCGAAATGTAAATCTGCAAGAAAATCTACTTTCTAAAACAAATCCTGAATAGGTGGTGTTCTGTGGAAAAGATCACATAATATGCCTTTAAGAGTATAAAAATCACTAATTTCAATTTTTAAAACTTTCATACATCCCATACCACGGGGGAAACTTGTCAAGTCTCATCCCATACCGATCAAATGCCGGTCATACCCACACGCCTACGGTACTCCTCGACAAGTACATGACATTTCCCGCCCAGTGACATGCGAGAGAAGGCGATTTTCGTCACATCCTCCGTACAAGAGTCGGTGAGTTCCTGGCTATGTGAGATGAGCTACCACTGCCGACTACCCCCGACTGCAGCCCGCTCAACTTTCCAGCCAAATTGATCGCTGTCAAGGCAAGGCTGTAACTGCTTACATTTAAAAATTCCCTGTCGGATGGCAGGGTGGGGGGGGAGGGTATTTATTAACTGTAACAAACATTTGGCCAAACACTGAAATAATACACATATTGCTGTACAATGTACATGTGTATACTATACGCTTTACTCTGTGAAGGTATCAAATGTTTGTTACGGTAAATAACATCGCGGCCAGGGGAACTGCGGGAGAGTGTGTATCATGGTCATGGTAGGCCTATCAATATCATCCCTATGACGTACACATTTTGACGAGTGTCCCGTATAGTTGCCCTGTTGCCAAATGACGAGTGCATAAATTGAACCACTACTACTACTAGACAAATTAAACATCCTCTCGGACGCACAGCATGCCTTCCGCAAATCCAGATCAACTGAATCCCAGCTCATCCTTACTGTCCACGACCTGGCAAAAAACCTCGACGACTGCAGTACTACAGACCTCGCCATTCTAGACTTCTCAAACGCTTTCGACGTTGTACCCCATCAAAGACTCCTCGTCAAGCTTGATCATTATGGAGTCAGAGGAACCACCAAACGCTGGATCGAGAACTTCCTAACCAAACGACAGCAGAGAGTGACCATAAATGGATCCCCATCCAGCTGGACTAAAGTCCACAGCGGAGTCCCCCAAGGAACAGTCCTCGGCCCCCATCTATTCCTGCTATTCATAAATGACATCAGTGAAGCTGTCTCCAGCAAAATAAGACTATTTGCTGACGACTGCTTAGTCTACAGAGCCATAGATCATAGATGGTCCAAATGATATAAATCACCTTCAGACCGACTTGGACAGCCTGGTCAAATGGACAGAAGCATGGGGCATGCGATTCAATGCTGCTAAGTGCAACATTGTGAGAGTCACCAATCGACGAAACCAAGACGCACACGACTACACTATGACAGGGACTACACTAAAGACTACGAAGACCTGCCAGTACCTCGGCGTCCATATCCAAGACAACCTAAAATGGAATGCACAAAGCCAACACGCAACTTCAAAGGCATCCCGAGTGCTCGGCTTCCTTCAAAGAAACTTCCATCAGGCCTCAACAAACGTCAAGGTGAAACTGTACAACACCTTAGTGCGACCACATCTGGAATATGGTGTAGCAGCTTGGGACCCACACAGCGCCAAAAATGTCAACATGCTGGAAAAAGTCCAACGTAGAGCAGCACGCTTCACCACAAAAAACTACTCACATGAAGCTAGTGTTACAGACATGCTAAACAGCCTTAACTGGACCAGCCTACAAGACCGCAGAAGAGCACATAGACTGACTTGTCTGTACAAGATCCACCACGACCAGCTCGACATTTCCAAGACATACATCGCCCCAAAAACAGACCGCGAACGAAGAGGACACGACCAACAATTCAAACTCTACAACACCTGGCTCCATTTACCAACTCCTTCTTCCCGCGTACAATCACCGACTGGAACAAACTCCCCCAATCCACCATCAACCTGCCCTCAAAAACCTCCTTCAAGCAGAGCATCCCCCAACCTTAATCCCCCTGTGACCACCCACCTCCTGTTAAAACTTCCCTGCGGAGTACTACGGAGGATATCCAACCAAGTACCAAGTACACCTGCAAACATTTCACTAACTTTATATGCACGGCAATATCCTCATATAGGTCTTACATACGGAATAAAGCACAAGGCAGCAATTGTTTTGCAGTTGATTTACATTGTAAAAATGATAGCTGCCTTGTGCTTTATTCAGTATGTAAGACCTATTTGAGGATATTGCCATATGCACCAACAACCACATATAAAAGCCTGGCTTAATTAATTACAGATATTAAAGTTTTGACATCAAATCAAAGCCGGGGAAGCTTACCTCTCGTTTTGATTCTTGTTCAACACGTTTATCTACCACCTTCTGCTTCCTCAAAGCCTCCCAGTGTAATGCCGACATGACTTAATTCAATTAACAGCAATAAACTATACGAATAAAACGTAATTGTTGTATTTACAGTGATCGATTTGTAATAATGTAAACGGCGGGTGGTACAAATAAAAAATGATGACAAAAAATGACTGTCTATCTGACCTAGCAACCACTCTGTCTGGCGTGTTTCTCTTGCCCCGTTTGCAAGTACTGTATGCCGCTATGGTTCAGACAGCTTTTGCTGCTTGAAATTCAGAGTTAATTGTTTAACGCCTACTTTTTAATGGTTAAATCACGATGAAACAGTCGGAATAAATAAAGAGCAACATCAAAATCGTGTTGCGAAGTACGCCAAAATAAGTTTAATGTTTACTTTCTTGTTGGTGTTACCGTTCTTTTGGCTAACGTGCAAAGAAATATTTAACGGAGCTTCATCAACTCTGCGAATTTAAAATACGACAGCGCCCTCATCTTTAAAATGTCCGAACTTGAGCCAAGGGTGGTGGTTGGGGAAATTGACACTAGATTTATTTTTTAATTTACTGGTGGAGTGTAACAGTGGTAGAGTCGGTTGGCCACTCAGTTATCTGTGTTTTACATCGAATTATAACATTTCTACAACTATTTTGACTGTAGGGTAGATTCACGTTGTTCGTGACTGAGACTAAACTTTGAATGTCATTTACAGTAATTATTCTAAAATTGTTTGTTTGAGGGAGGGCGGTACCCAGCCCTTTACTAATAGTGTCCAAATAAACAGATCTAATATATAAGTGGCTCAGAGGACCGCCCCTTTCAGGCTGGTAGTTCCCTAGTCCTAAGACTCCTATTCACAGCTTGGTTCTCCGGAGGCAACCGCGATGACCCTCTCACAAATTCAGTTCCCAATGTAAAATATCGTATAAGAATTTAGTTTAATTCTTAAGGGCAGCACATTTCTAGAATTAGCCCCTCCCAAAACTTCACAATGTGCGGGCTAGTGCCTCAGAAGACCTCCCTCAACCCTGTGCCCATTGGGAATTGGGGGTGGGGGCCCAAGCAAATCTAAAAACTTAGAAGAGAAGAGAAGAGGCCGAAAGGGGAGAGAGAGGATGGTATAGTAGGGAAGAAACTGCTTTTTTTACATCCAGAAATGATCCAAAATAGCAAAATATAGGGCATCCTTAAAGTGAAATATTTATGCTCACTTTCACCCAAATAAAGGGTTGAAAAAAAGTAAGCCCCCCCCCCCCCCCCACCTAAAATAAAAAATAAGATCACGTTTGTTTGCATAACTCCACACACAATTGAACGTCTTATGAAATTTAAACATTTATGAAAAGGGAAAACGCTTGGTTACCCATAGGAAGTTTTCTCCTTTAATTATTTCCCAAAACAATCACATTTCCCCAAAATGGTGTTTTCAGTAAATGTGCCACTTTTCAAAATCGTATGTAAAAAAGTTACAAAAACGTCTCCAGTGCTTTTTAGAAATTCATTTCAATTGTCTTTATTTTCAATGAAAAGAAAGTCTTTGCTTTCTTCAGTTGTTCTTTATTTGAAACAAATAATAAAATGCATTTTTCAAGTATGACTAGGCAAAAGTGTTCACCATTCACATCAATAACTTCCCTGTATCGTTGAAAAGTGACACTTTTCGGTACCATCATTTAGGGGAAATGCGACTCTTTTGGGAAAAGTAAACATGGTATTAAAAAGCTGAAACTGTGTGTGGGTAGCCAGGCGTTTTCTTTTTCATAATTGTGTGTGGAGTTATCCAAAAGAAACTTGTATAGCAAAAGTAATAATGAAATTGAAAGGGTAGCTTTAAGTGTCCAATTGTGTGTAGAGTTATGCATACAACAAACGTGATCTAATTTTAAGGGGGAGGGCGGTAGGGCTTACTTTTGTTTAACCCTTTATTATGTATGGATCTGTTGGTAGGCTGGCTCTCTTCGCTATGACTCTACATGGATTGTAGAACATAAATATATTCCACTAAAAATGTCCTCTGAATTTTCTGGAAAAATATATAGACAGTTTTAAGGTAGAAATGGCGAAGCATAGGAACATTCTTTGTGAAAACATGACCTCTACATTACCCTATCAAGGTTTTTATTCCAAATGGCTGAAGGGCAGCAGGCCAACTGATACAGCTATATTTTTGGACGAAAATTAGAAACCATGTGTCAAGTTGATGTTGCCCTGGTATAAGGCCAATGGAATTTGATTAAAAGTTTCAGATTCCCCTCTCATACCTCAAGTTATGGCTTCTTTGTCCAAACTTTCAATATTTTGGAACAATTGAACTTTTTCTGAGAGAGTACAAAATAAATATAAGAACGATGAAGAAATATTTTGCAATAAAAATAGAGATGCCTCTCATGCTTCAGATGGTTTTGCCATTGTATCTATCTAGTAAGTTGCCGCCCGCACAAAAGCACCTTTAGGAGACGAAAACCCCCAATAAAACTGTTCTATGGGCAAACGGACCTCTCTCTTTTCACCCTTGAAAACGACAAAAAATTGCCCTTTTTTGGATAAATCAAACTCCTAACATTTTTGAAGAAATTTGGGTCCGGTATTAATTTGTACAGGGATGTTTCTTTACTTACTTTTAAAAATCTAAGTAGGGCAGGCATGTAGAACTGGGTGTTTTTTTTTGCCTTATTGTCGAAATTATTTAACTTCGTCCTAAAATTTGGTCTGAAAATTCCCCCAATTAATTGAGGTGATGGGGCTTTTGTCCAGTAAGTTTAAAAGAAAAGGTATTATAGATCCAAAAGAAAACAAATGATATGCAACTACACACACACAATTCTGATATAGTAAATCCTTTGATTTAATATGGACTATGTCAATTACAATACATTATCAGAGATGTATAAAACTATTTTATAATACAGCATATTTCAAAAATCTATTTCTAAAAATAGAATTCAAACAAATAGCAAAGTTAAAATCTAGTGAAAGTTCGGTGGGCATCAAACATCACAGAAAGGTCTTCAAACGTTCCCGCAAACCGTATTCATTTGGAAAAGTTCGGTGGGCATCAAACATAGTGGCTAAGGTCTTACAAACGATACCGTATGCATTTGTTGACCTCTTAAAAATAATTTTGGAATTCAACATTGCTTCAGCATAGTTAAAAACAAACTGTCCTATCAACCCGAATTCAGAAGCGACATGAAATCTTGTTGAACTCATTAAAAACCAAAATTCGCAAAAGAAATAATTTCTAAATACATTAAAAAAACAATACTGTCTGCATAGGTAAAAATAACAGTCCTATGTGCAAGTGCTGTTTTGTAAAAAAAAAATTGTA
Organism: Ophiura sarsii; assembly: GCA_035610835.1. NCBI lineage: Eukaryota > Metazoa > Echinodermata > Ophiuroidea > Amphilepidida > Ophiuridae > Ophiura > Ophiura sarsii. The sequence continues at coordinate 36,863,596 of CM069442.1, forward strand.
AACAAACTTTAGCCTTCAGCATAGCCTCCGTAAAACTGTCGTAACTTCTTCATTATTCATTTAATCTATATAAAAGTATACAGTTTTTTTGCAGAAAAAGGTTCAATGAATCCAACCATTATAATGAAATTGTTCATTTTGGAGAAAATTATAAAAAAACATGTTTTTTGACCCATTTTAGGTTCTGCAAAGATTATTCAAAATATATGTTGTCAAATTTTGTCATACTAGTGTTATTATATTCCTAAACAATTTCCTAGGAATAGTTTTTTATTTTTTGAAAATCTGTATTACTTTTTGAATTATCGACCAAAAAGTGTTCAAGCGTAGAAACAAAATTCGTTTTACAATCTGGTTATAGATTTCAACCTTTCAAGAGCTGGCTTTGAAAGAAAGAAAGAAAAAATAAAACAACTGGCAACACCATTATCTCCAAAAGCCCACCCTGTTACCCGTGAAATCCCTTTTTGATGATTCACTTTCCCTCACATTTTTAAAGTGAAATTAGTAAAGGTGAGTTAATACTATTTTTTCTGACAGAAACAGTGCATTCTGGGTGTTACGTGTTACTTATATATAATTTATGTTCACATGAGTATGTGGCCTGGTCGCTATATTATTTACTATAATCAACATTTGAATAGGGAGAACAGTGTATAGTGTATAGGTTTCTCCCTATGGCGAAATGTTATTTACGGTAAATTATAACGCAGCCTGGCCCTAGAGCCACCAACAGAAAAGTGATCTACAGCGACTTAATCGGTAATGCCATCTAAACTGTCTATAATTCAACAGCAAAGTGTATCCGATTACCATTATAGCCACATCCACTGGAGAAATTATGAAAGCACACAAGATTGTAAGTCACTGGAAACAGCCACCATTTTAGGTGTTAATCTCATTTTAAATGAAGTTAAAATATCTTAAATCAAAGCAAACCATTCTTGATTATTATAGCCACAAATGCATGCTTGCTGTGTGTGCCCCAGGCATGCACATTGCATACATTGAAACAACACCATTTACTTACTACTTGGGTGCATTGTACTTATGCATATTTGATGGTCAAGAAATATTTGTTTTGCTTATAGGCTTATATGTCCATTTTACAGAAGCAAGGAATATTATGCTTTGTTTAGAGGATAATTACTGCATATCAGTGGCTTAACTACAAAAGGCTCTGTCCAGGTTGAACACTCCCCAAAAAACCCCAAGTCAGCCTTCGCCAGTGGAATGTGGAAAACAATTGGAAAATCTGGCTTCCACTTAGTTTCCGGATTAAATACAAGCTGATGCTTCTAGCATACCGAGCTGTAATTGGTCTTGCTCCACCATATATCACTGATCTTCTTGAATGTTATAATCCATCTCGTTCTGGTCTCCACTCTGCCAAAAAAGCACTCTTACTGGAACCTAAATCATTACACTCTTGGGGATCAGGCTAATCAGGGTTGCACAAAGTTGTTTTTTCCCCAGGAGCAAGGTTTTGAGCTTAACATTTCCCCACCTACACTTACAGGTTTGATAAAAATCAGATTACAATAGGTTATAGACCAGGCTAAAAGTGAGCTAGGTATCACTTGGAGGCGTTCTTTATCTCATGTGGTTTTTCTAGACCAGAATTTCATGAGGAATAAGAATATCTTTGGTAATCAGCCCAAATCCTTAACGCGCCCCCAGGAGACAGCAAAATCCAAAATGGCCACCATACAGGGGCCCCAAAATTCAAATGGCTTCAATTAAGTTAAAAAACATACCAAATTGTTCGGCTGAGCACAAGGATTCCAAAAATGTATAGTTTGCCCCACTTCCGATGTTTGGTTAACGAGTTATCGGGCAAAACGTAAAAAGGTCGTTGACCTTTGCATATGGGGTCAAAACTCAAACGTGCTCCGATTTTGAAAAACAATATCTCAAATTGCTCGTATGATCACAAGGATTCCAAAAATGGTAGTTCTTACCATCTAGCGTGTCTGTGGTACCTTATAAAGGGGTCAAAGGTCAGGTTACATATTGACCTATACGGAACCTGACCTTCTGACCCCTTGATAAGGTACCACAGACACTCTAGATGGTAACAACTACCATTTTTGGAATCCTTGTGACCATACGAGCAATTTGAGATATTGTTTTTCAAAATCGGAGCACGTTTGAGTTTTGACCCCATATGCAAAGGTCAACGACCTTTTTACGTTTTGCCCGATAACTCGTTAACCAAACATCGGAAGTGGGGCAAACTATACATTTTTGGAATCCTTGTGCTCAGCCGAACAATTTGGTATGTTTTTTAACTTAATTGAAGCCATTTGAATTTTGGGGCCCCTGTATGGCGGCCATTTTGGATTTTGCTGTCTCCTGGGGGCGCGTTCAGGATTTGGGCTGATTACCAAAGATATTCTTATTCCTCATGAAATTCTGGTCTAGAAAAACCACATGAGATAAAGAACGCCTCCAAGTGATACCTAGCTCACTTTTAGCCTGGTCTATTAGTTACATTGTTGTTTAGATGTACCAATACCATAGTAATAATTTTACATTTGGGAAGAAATGTTTGCCATTTTAGCTAAAATTGTCAAGTTTGGTCTAAAACTAACTAATTTGGTATGAAAATGCGCGAAATGTAGCTGTTATTTGTTAACCTTTGGTCGTCTAATTGAACCTAATTGCGCGGAGCGCGAAAACAAATTGCCTTTTTATGCTAAAATAGTCATTTTTTTCTTAATTTAACTAAATTGATTTTTTATGGGGTGGGCAAAGTGGGGGGGGGGGGGGGGGTGGCAAAAATCAAAAATATCCCCCCCTTGCCCCCTGTAGCGCCGCCACTGGGGAAAAGCAATAAAACAATAAACACAAGTTAATATACCTGTGCAACCACAGCTCATACCCCAAAGTTGCATTTTTTCTCTTCATCTTTTTTCACCCTTTCCCCAATACTATTTCCTTTTCCACTTGGCATTATTTCCCCAATTCTGCTCAGCCGTACAGGTGCAAGCGAGACAGACATAGTAAATGTTTTGTACATTATTTCAATACAGACAAACATCCCTGCTTTTCATAATCTGTTTCAATGCACTCCGCTTAGGCCAACAAAAAAAAAGTTTGTTTGTCTACATCTGACCGACCGTGAACTAATAATTTTTTATTTTTTCTTCTTCAAAGTCACGTATATGGCCTTAATTGACCACCACATGATTTCTCATGTGACCCCATACCATGTATAGTATTATGTAAGTTATTTTGGGTTATCCAAAAGATCTGATACGGTTCAGAATTCAACGTACTGGCTAAGACTGGGCCATAACAACCACTAGCAACAACAACAACAAAATCTGACCTACCGACCCGACCTTTTGAGGACCCTCTATGGACAAACAAACAACTTTTTGTTGTTGGCCTTATTGTGTTTCTTGCTGCTTTCTTGATTGGCTCATAACTACTAAAGCGGTATGAATATGCAAACAATTAATTGGCATGGTTCACCATTTTTATTTCTTTTCCTCTGTTTGCCCCCCACACCAAAAAGTCTAGTTACACCACAGCTTCAATTGCACAAATTGTATCATATTTCAGCCTCAGTAATGATTATAAGAGAAATCACTAGTCTTGCTCAATTAACATGGACTTGTAGCATTTACTCTTGGACTTTTCCTCTTTAATCGGGGACTTGTCCTCACTGCGTACGGACTTGTCATGTTCATCTGTGGTTTTGTTGTTTTCTTCTTCTGTAAACTTTTCTTGTCTGTCTGCTGGCTTGTGTCATCCAAGCTGAGTCTATGAAGGTCGGTATCTAGAAGAAAAAAATCCAAAACACCATATGATTAAAACAAGGCAACACTATAAAACATGCTGTATTTGCATGTCATGTACAAGCCTGGAAATGATTTCAGTAACTTAAATCTATGCAGGCCTTCACGTTTGAAAATTGAAGGTGTGCTTTAAATCGTCAAAACATTGAGGTGTGCTGTAGGTGTGCCATAAATTGCACTCCTCAAAAAATTAGGTGTGCTGTTTTATGACCAAATCGGGATCGTCGAATCAAAACAAACTGCACATGGCGTAAGGTTGGGAGCGATTCCCGGGTAATCGAGTCCCGCCCGAAATTTCCAGTCCCGGGTGCCAAATTTGGTACCCGGATACCCAAATTTTTTATTTATTTTTAACCTTTTTAACCTTTTTTTTCTAAGTAAAAAACAGGACCTTAGACGACTCGTATTTGACCCTTAATAACCCACATAATACCCTTGACCCACACCATGAGGGATAATAACTCCTAACCTAAGATCTTATACTAAATTATTCTTATCAAAAGTATGAATTTTTCAACACTGAAAATGAAAGTGTATACATACATTAACATAGGTTTACTTGTCTTAACAGTTAGCTCTAGGAATGGCAAATCTACCTTATTTTGTTGTTGATTAATGTAGATTTGCCATTCCTGGTTCACACTGTATACAATTTATTTCAAAATCAACAATATCTTAATTAAAATAGGTGGAGTTGCAGGAAAATAAAGTTTACATTATAATTACATACAGGTTTAGTTGTACATGTTAAGATATTGTTGATTTTGAAATAAATTGTATTCCAGTGTGAACCAGGAATGGCAAATCTACATTAATCAACAACAAAATAAGGTAGATTTGACATTCCTGGGGCTAACTGTTAAGACAACTAAACCTGTATGTTAATGTACACTTTCATTTTCAGTGTTGAAAAACTCATACTTTTGATAAGAATGAATTAAATAATTTAGTATAAGATCTTAGGTTAGGAGTTATTATCCCTCATGGTGTGGGTCAAGGGGTATTATGTGGGTTATTAAGTGTCAAATACGAGTCGTCTAAGGTCCTGTTTTTGACTTAAAAAAAAGAAGAAAAAAAAAGAGAAAAAAAAGAAGATTTAATTTTTTTTTTTTTAGGCGTGCGATAAATCGCTCTTCTCGAAACCATTTCAGGCGGGCGATGGCGTGCGATCGCACTCGCACGCCTCAAACGTGAAGGCCTGCTATGTGTAATGCTCGAATCATACTAGCTGGTCGCAACAGGTCCCGGCACACTCACTAGCTCAAAAGCATCTCGGTGCGACCTTTGGTCGCCATAGGTCGCATCGAGCTACTAAATAGTCAGTATTTCCGGGTCGCGCAGGCGACAATGGCCGGCTGCTGATTAGTTATACTAATTTTGAGGCAAAATAACCTCCCCCATTGGTTGAAAAAGTACGGTGTTCATTACGTCATGAGCGACCGATCTTTAGAGTTGAAATGAAGTCAACTGGTCGCGATCGGTCGTTTCCAGTCAAGCGATCTCGTGATCGATGTATTGGGTGTTTGAATATGACGTAAAACTCGTCATAGGAGCGACTAAATCGCAAAGCGACCATGGTATGTCTACAAACTTTGATTCAATTATAGCACAAATTTTCAATAGTAAGGGTCATTACGAGTAAACTTATGTTAATCACCCACTACTGTCCTGTTTGTCTACCTCTGTGCAGTGACATCAGAATGATTTAAAAGTAGCACTGACACATGAGATTCGTCAATGAATGTGTGGGTACATACTGATTACTATTGAACACCTGCAATGCACAGGTTTTGAAAATGAAAACAGAAATGTCTATGACTGTGTGATGGGTACATACGCCAGTGCATTAATACAATACTATACCAGACAGAGACGTAGCTTTACAGGCACAACATTTACGCCTTTACGAGTTGATTCCAATGACGCCACTGTCTCATGGAAGTGAAATACACTATCATAATAATTAAATGTACTCAATGGGGTATATTCTGGCATTACTGGCATAAACTTTAAAACTAAATAATTTTTCAAATAAGAATCATCACCCTCAAATACTGTAAAACCACTTAATTTGGTAAATTTCGCCAGTGATGCGGATTCCCGAAATCAAATACCCAGGAAACTTACAATTTTGCATTGAAAGTAACAGTAACATTTCCAAATTCACGAAATTAAATGCTCGCTAAAATAGCAGTTGTTTTAAATTCGCGAAATAGAGTATCTGCGAAATTATAGTGTTTTACAGTAACACAAAACATGAGACACATTCAATCTGTATAATTTTGATTGGCCCACCTACAAATAATAATGTGCATGGTCTTTCTAACACAGCATTTCTCAAGCTATGAATGTCACATCGGTACATACCATTTTTCAGACAGGTTTCATCTGGTAAAGATCTTGATGTGTTACTTTTTAGGGTCTTCGCACTTTTACTCCTTGGTGTTTTGGATGAACTTCTAGGTGTCCTTGCCCCATCGATCCTTGGTGATTGAAGGTATCGGTTCACAGCAAAGTTATATGACATAGCTGAAATTAATGGAACAAAAAACATACAAAATAATTACACAACTATCTCCCAATAAGCTTATTTCAAAGTATCCCACAGTAAGGTAATAGGATTCAGAATCATGTATGTCAGGGATAGCACTGGATCAAAAATGTGAGAGGTCCCATGACATTTTTCGGGACCCCGTAGGACTTCAAAAAACAAATTTAAGGGGTCCCTCAAGAAAATGAGAGGTCCCGAAGTATGGGTATTTGAAAATGGACGAAACTGATTTAGGAAAATGAGAGGCCACACTATGAGTCGATGACTTATGGTTTGGTTAGTTAGGGGTCGAAGGGTATGATCGATGATGAGGACAGTTTTATTGAATTTATATTGTGAGCGAAGGATGGATATATGTAATTTACAGAATTTCTTAAGGTTTCCATTTCTATACATCGTCAAATGTGAGGGGTCCCTTCAATTTTGATCGGGACCCGCAAGGCTTTCCAATTTGAAATCTGACGCGTCACTATTCAAAAGTGAGAGGTCTAGGACACGCAGACGCGTCATAATGCGACCCTTGATGTATGTTAAAGTAATGTTATACTATTTATATTAACACAATAGACAATGTACATTTATTCATTTAACCAGAGAAAATAAAACAAGTACAAGACAAGACATGAAATGACATGACCCGATCCGGCACGACATGACACGTCACGCCATGGCATGACACGACATAACATGACACTCCATGACGTGACATGACAAGACAAAACAAGACAAGGCATGACAAGACAAGTCAAGTAAAATGGAACAGAGATGTAATTTGTTGGTCAATTTCGGATGCAATGCACCCTTTTTTAAAAATGTGTGTGTTTTTACTCCATTCTTTTAATGCTTAAATTGTATCTTTATATTAGTACATTGTATATTTAATTATCTTTTAACCTATTTTTAAAGTATTTTGATTGGTATTTTTGATTATGCTTATCTTTTATATTATATAATTCCTGTACAGCGCATTAATCGTGTTTTTGGAAATGCGCTTAATAAATCACGTTTTCATTCATTCATTTCTTATATCACGTGTTTTGAATGATATACACTTTAACAAGAGTACATAACAATCATACTATCTTATACATTTAAATTTGAAGTACAGTTTCACCATTAAATTAATCATTTCCACTTGTTTTCAATATTGCTGACTTGATTTGTTTTGTAGCTTTTTTTATCTTTAATCTTTGAGTCAATGATACCTTTTAATATCTCAATATCTCAGGATTGCTTTTAATAGACAGTATAACTATAACACATAATTAATCACTACATATTTTGAGTGGTTCGAAAAACCTAAAAAGACATCCTTACAATCAACTTTTATGTTAATTTTCAGAGAATCATTTATCCATAATGCAACATTTTTACAAAAACTATTTATAGGGCATAGCCAAATCATATGTTCAATAGTCTCTTTCTCTAGGCATAAATAGCAATTCTCATCATCAATAATTTTTACAGTCTTTAGAAAAGAATTACTCGGAATAATACGATGTAGCAGCTTAAATTGGAAATATCTCATTTTTTTCTCAATCGTTACTTTGAAAGAAAGAGACCAAATATCTCTCCAATTGATTCATGTAAGCAGTTTCAGTAGACGCTCGTAATATATCTGACTTGATGGTATTGTCAATTGTTTCAGATTAAAGATGTTTTGTATACCACGGGTTGTTAACTTACTAATATTCGTTTTTGTATTAAAGGGGCATTAAGAGATGTGGTGGAGGCAGCGCCCTTAATTACAAAAATATATGATAAACACTGGGATATTTATATTTTTACAATTGTATTACATGTTTGAACTTACATCTATAAGGATTAAGAAAAATCAGCCCTCTTTGTACAACAAAATGTTGATTCAAAAATGCTGGTAGAGCCGCAACCAGAATTTTACATGGTTAAGGGTGGTATTCCAACATATTTAAAATATTGTTTTAATCAAGTTTTGCTGGTGTGTTTTTTAGTAGAAACAACAATAATGGCAATTTTTAATGTTCATCTTGAATTCTGAAGTAAATTAATTCAAATTAAAAAAATTCAACATGACATTGTGTCCCTTTAATATATTTACCTTTAACATTATTTATATCATATTCAAATGCTTTGTTTAATATCATTTTCCATTTATATGGAATTTTTTTGAAATACTACAATACGATACAAAGTCAATACATTTCCCATTATACACAGCAACATTTTGAACAAGGTAAGAAAGAACCTTTCTCGTCTAATATATGTTTAACTCTTTTGAGTCAAAGCCATTGTTAATTATGTGCATACTCCAATAATTATAGAATGGTGACCCGTAACATCAAAACAGACCAGTTGTCTCCAGATATGAAAATTGAGATTTGAAATTCATGTTAAAGAACTATTCGTTAGCTTTAAAATGACACATACTTTGTCAAAATCGAACATGGATCACAGGTTTTATGCAACTTAAGAGGGTTGAAAATTCTTGTTATTTTCTTTAATTTTGTCAACTTCTTTTGTTATCTGCAAATGAGCATTGCCGACCACTGGTCAGTTTCGATGTGATGGGTCACAATTATACAACTAACTCTCAATCAGCCAATTCATAAGTTTCTGACGATAATATATCTGGCACAGTAAATATTAATTGAAGTCATTGATTAATATCTGCACCATCCAATATATTTTGAGTGTATGCATTTATTAACCCTTTAAGCCCTGAACCCCATGAAATCCCATTTGAAAACGTGCTGGCAGCACATGCCGCCTCAGTCTATCTCCTGGGTAATCATGGCGGGTGTTCAATGCGGAGAGAATGGTTAAATACTGGCACGTTACCCCCTGGCCGATTGAACTAAGACACTGACTTCCATGCTGGTGGACTCTGGTTCGATTCCTGTCACAGTAAATGTTCACCCATTTCCACCCTGGATAGATTTTTTTCAACATTTCCATCCCAAGTGTAAGGGTTAGGACTGTTAATATCCTGGCCTTTTCAAGTCTCACTATCATCAACAGACTAAAGCCCCTATACCTTTTGAAAGAGCTACAAATTTAATACTGCAAGTCACGACTTACGAATCCCCTGGCTGGGAGATTCACCTTAATTGGGTCAAAGGTCACATATGGGTCATTAGAGGTCAATCCGGGCACACCGCATGTAAGTCCCCTTAACCAAAGATTTTTGTCACCAAGTTTGGCCAAGATGGAAGTCTGACTTTACATGAGAGTCCTAAAAAGTAATAAGTGCAGTTTGAAGTGTTGACAAAATGTGAGTCAAAAGTCACATAGGGGTCATTAGAGGTCAATCTGTGTACACCCCATGAACATCTCAAGTCCCCTTACCTAAAGATTACTGTCACCAAGTATGGTTGAGATTAAAACCTGACTTTTCATATGAGATCACTGAACCCGGGGGGGGCGGGGGCACTGACATTGGAAAAGGGTATAGGTATGTGCCGCGCTGAATACCCCCTTTTTCACCCTCTGCTGCTAGCTCTTATGACCCCCTTTTGAGCCTGCATCAGTTCTTAAGACCCCAATTTTATTGAAAATTCAAAAATCACGAAATTTTGCGTTCTAAAACCAAAAAAAAAATGAAAATTTGCGTTCTTGCTAATCAAAATTGAACTATAGGCCAGTTCTCAAGACCTACTTTTTTGAAAAAAATCAGTTCCTAAGACCCTACTTTTCGTCAAAAAATCCACTCAGTTCAGTTCTGTAGCCCCCCTTTTTGAGACCCTGTGCGGCACACCCCTACCCAAAACAAAGTTGAGTGCCCCCCCCCCCCCCCCCGGGCACTGAACCGTTCGAACCTAACCAAAAGGGAACACACACATACACCCACCCCACCCCTACGGACACCTCCACATACAGACATAATACACCCAAGACATGATCATAATATCCCTCTGGCTTTTTAAAGGGACATTAAGTGGTGTTGAAAAGTTTAAATGTTTAAAAATTTACTTCAGAATTCAAGATGAACATTAAAAATCGCCATTATTGTTGTTTCTACTAACAAAAAACACAGCAAAACTAGATTAAAACAATATCATCGCTATTTATTGAAAAACGCCCTCTATGCAAATATGGTTCGCGTTATGTATCACACATACTGCACAGGGATACTGTCGGACGTAAAATGCTGGTCCCGCGGCACCAGCATTTTTGAATCGACGTTTTCTTGTACAAAGAGAGCTGATTTTTCTTAATCCTTATAGGTGTAAGTTCATACATGTAATACAATTATAAAAATAAACTATTCTCAGTTTTTATCATAATTGAGGGCGCTGCCTCCAACACATCTCTTAGTGTCCCTTTAAGTCAGGGGGATAAAAAGAAAGCTGCCATCTCGGTAATATATTTGCTTTAGTCCAATGAGCACTTTCAAGCAGGTTTTGTAGCGCTGTTCAAGTGAATTTTGTAAATGTTTTTTCACTGCTTTAATATGAAATTTATCGACATTTCAATGTGGATATCTACATGTCAGGATTACTAGCAATATATAAATAAGCACTATCGACATGATGTCAAAATCATACATATCAACAACCACCCGTAGAATCTCCCGATAAATAAATAAATAAATAACATTACGCTACATTGATTTTTCGCGCTCTGAGCAGCTACCGCGAAAATAAAACACACAAATATATTTATTTTGTGTATAAGTCTATGTAATGAACTTTTAAATCGCAAATTTAAAAACAAGCGAAATGTCTGACAATCAGCAAAGCGCCAAAATGTAATCTGTGAAAATTGCCACTTTTACAGTAATATAATAATATTTTCCTGGTGACATTTTCATTAAGATATTGTCAGCTAAGGAATGATTGTGTAGGGTTTTAATTAAAATTGTATAAAATAACTCACAAATTCTTAGAACTTCTCAATATAGACAAAGAGTCAATTTGATAATTTTTGATAAGGCCACACACACAAACAAAAACCTGTTCTACGGGCCCGACCAAATTTCCAAAAATTATTTTGTTTTTTTTGTTAGACATGTATTTGAAATTTTATGAAAATTGCTGAAAATTAACAAAATAACAGTATACTGTCGTTTTTGTTTTTTTGGAGCTTGATTTCTTTGCACTGGGATGCCACCTCCTAACCCTCTCATTTTTCTGACTCGATGGAACCCCAACCCCCTACTGTTCTGTCTCGACGGCAATTCTCAAATTTTGACAGCCTGATAGTAAAAAACAACAACAAAAACGACCGACCGACTGACCCACCTGAGAGGTCCGTTTGCCCGTAGAACAGGGTACTTTTTCATCGCCTCAACAAAAGTAAAGTTAATTTGGCACCACTTAGCTAACAGCAAGTAAACTGGAAAACGCAGCAGCAAATCCATCCTGTCATATTTTGCTACGATATTGAGCAAATGTTTTCGTCAATTGCCAAGCGGCTTATAATGCCTTCATGGTTTTTTATCTAGCTATCTTCAAGGGGCATTGAGAGATGTATCGATATACTAAATGAGCAAATAATGTAAAGATAATCATCAACATAGCCCAAATTCAAAATGTCATTCAATTCCGACATCGCCTACATGCCAAAATAAGCATACAACGGCACTTCCGGGTTGAGATTTGCCACGAAAGTCCTTGAGTAAAACGATGCATAACTTCCGAATTCAGCACCTGAGTTTCAATATGATCATATCGAAACTAAGAAAATACTGACATTTTATATGATAAACAGCGAATGTTGGTAAACTGTTTCAGATAGTAGTAAGTATATGCCTAAGTATTACTTTGATGCAAAAAAACTGATTTCCAGGATAATTGAGGGCGCACTCCCATACGTATCTCTCAATGCCCCTTTAATTGATAAACATAAAGGAACTTGAAAATGCTAATGCAACCAATCAGTTTCAATGGATTTCACGATCTGCGCACGACTCACTGACTTTGTATGATGCAACTAGAGGACGACTCTTAATCTGAACAATCTTGTTAATTTTGCGGAAGCTTTATTTCGCTAATTGAAAATCATTACTATTTTAGCGGGCATTTAATTTTGTAAATCTGGAAATTTACTGTTATTTTAATTGCAAAATTGTCAATTTCATGGGTATTTATTTTTTTGCGAATCTACAACCCTCATGAAATTAGCGAAATTAAACACTAGCGAAATTAAGTGGTTTTACAGTATTCTAATCTCTTCATATTTCACCAATTGGCAAAACACTTGTAACAACCAACAGAGCAGCAACCTGTTCATTGGAAAGGAGAAAGGACAAGTAGCACACTACTGCTCAAGTTTTTTCTCTTTTAGCGAGGGTTTTATATGTGTGCCTTTCTATTGCATTTTTGAATCACAGAATCAACAACAAGCAAGATATATAATGTGCACTGCCGAAGGGTAGTGTATGGATTATGAAAAAATATGTGTACAAGAAAACAAATCCACTCACGTCAGTGCTTGTTAATCATAACTACCAGGAATCGACATGACAGACCATTTTGGATGTTGACTTTATGGAAGTGACAGTTGATGAATGTTGTCATTAATTGGCAGTGAATAGTTGTTTTCATCTATCGACCAATTTAGTCAGGTGTTGACTACTACAGTTCTAATGCCAGTACTAATGTGTCAACCTACGATTACAATGGACACTGGACAGTGAGACCGACCAATTCAGCCATGTGTTAATTACTACCAGTTCTAGTGCCAGCACTAAATGCGCCTATACCTATGTGTTACAATCGACAGTGAGTTCCTCAATCTTCAGTCAGTCGAGGTAGATCAGTGACCAGGGTGGTCAATTGACCGCAAGGAGCAAAGTTAGTTGTTATATCATTGACCAGGGTGGTCGGTCAATAAAGACGTCGGTTGAGGTAGATCAGTGACCAGGTGGTCAATTGACCGCAAGGAGCAAAGTCAGCTGATATATCATTGACCAGGGTGGTCGGTCAATAAAGACGTCGGTTGAGGTAGATCAGTGACCAGGTGGTCAATTGACCGCAAGGAGCTCATTCAGTTCAGGTAGTTCTAAGCACCAGAAAAAGCTGTGGACAATTATCAAAATGGTAAATTATCAAGTTGAGACTTATTTACATGTAGTACTTTAACATGCTATGCTGTCATCTGCATCAAACTGATCCCTAAGTCCACCTGCTGATGTGTGAAAGCCAGGGGCTAAATTACTTTTTTGGCTTTGTGGCCATTTTGAGCAAATTCTGCCAAAAATTACCCTTTAGTACATTTTACCATAGAGCAAATTGTTCTCAGGGGGCTATTTTGGGAAAACTAGGGGCTAATCTCCCTTCGCCCTCGTGTATTTGAAGCCCTGGTGAAAGCTATTACCATTTTCAGTTTGATTATTTTATGCCTGCCTTCATATACAACAGTTCCACTCCTGTTAAAGATATGTACTGTTAAACCAGAAGTATTCACGGCTTGGAAATTTTATGAATTTAACTTTATGATGTACTGCTACAAGGTAGATTAGAAGTATTGGCTGGATGACATTTTTGTGACTAGGTGCTTCTTAGGAAATTTAATTTCGTGCTAATAGCGAAATTTAAATGCACACAAACATTTCTGGTTTTACAGTAATTTATTTTTCTTTGACTGAGACTCTTGTTTTCTGAGTGTTAAAACCAACTCTCACAAACAAGAGTCAAATATGTCAAATACTACGATGATCATGACTCTGAAGACTGTAACCACCTTTACAAATAACAAGGCGCATTTAAATTCAGCATTGCCCAATACGGCAGCTAATTTAGTCGAAGCGATAACCATGTGCTTTGCAATCTGCCTCATCATCTTTGGAAACGCCACAACGATTTTGGCATTTTGTAAAGTGCCTTCTTTGCGGGCGAAACCCGGCGATCTGTACATCCTGAGCTTGTCCTGCGCAGACCTCGGCGTAGGCTTGAATCTTTTCATGGTTGTCCCGAGCACGATCGCTGACCGCTGGCTCTGGGGAGAACTTGGCTGCCAGATCAATGTGTTTCTGATAAACGTTTTTGTAACTGTCGGTATTCTCACCACGCTGTCCATCAGCGCAGACCGGTATCTGCTGATATCGAGGGAGCACACTAAGTATTTGTTGCTTCAGTCGCGCAAACGAGTGATCACAACTATCCTCACTGTTTGGTTGTACGCGATAAGTTGTGGCATAGCAGAGATCGTCCTGTGGGACAATGTTGTAGTGACAAGCATCGGATATGACGGGTTCGATTACAGCGACGAGTGCAAGTCTCCTCCGAAGCATGCTTTCATATCAGCGGCGATATACTTTACGATCAACGTCTTCTTGCCGTTGATTGCAATTGAAGCACTCAGCTTGGCATTTGTGACAAAGCTCAGGCAGACACTAAGAAGGATAGCTATTATCACAGACATCCATGTATTAGTAATGTCACGGATTTCACAGAATGGCATCGCACCCCCAGGTATCCCTAGTCCTGGTGGAATAGATGGACAACAATGTTCTTCACATCACTCAACAAGAATTGCACCCCCAGGTAGACCTAGTCCCGGTGGGACAGTGGAACAACCATATCCTTCATGTCACTCAACGAGACTCGCACCCCCAAGTAACTCTGGTGGAACAGCGGGACAACAATGTCCTTCACATCACTCAATGAGAATCGCACCCCAAGTAACTCTAGTCCCAGTGGAACAGCGGGACAACAATGTCCTTCACATCACTCAATGAGAATTGCACCCCCAAGTAACTCTAGTCCCTGTGGAACAGCGGGACAACAAGATCCTTCACATCACTCAATGAGACTTGCACCCCCAAGTAACCTTAGTCACGATGGAACAGCGGGACAACCATATCCTTCACGCGACTCAACAAGACTCGCATCCCCAGGTAACCCTTGTCCAGGTGGAACAGTGGGACAACAATGTTCTTTACATCACCCAACAAGACTCACATCCCCAGGATACCTTAGTCCCGATGGAACAGTGAGACAACAATGTCCTCCACATCACTCAATGAGAATCCCACCACCGTGTAACCCTAGTCCTGGTAGAGCAGCTGGACGACAACAAGATCGTTCACGTTACTCAACTAGAAAGCACTACATCAAGGCGGCTGTTACACTCGCAGCCTTGGTCATAGTCCTGAACATATGTTTTCTACCATATGTTCTCTACACTCTAATCACAGATTTATTCTGTAGCCAGTGTAGCAGTCACTCTACAAGGGCCATCTTAATGCATGTTGTTCACTTCAATTCTTGCCTGAATCCACTGTTGTATGCGGCTACCATGGCCAAGATCCGACTGTTTTACAGAAAAACTTTCTGCAGAAGAAGATGCTAAGTAGTCTCTGCTCTTCAGTCTAACATTTTGTAAACACAAATTCATCTTTTTCGATATGAAGAAACATCTAGTGTGTGTACATATTACAAGTGTAAAAAAAGGCTTTCAGAAATCTTGCTTGGCCAAAGTTTAGAGTGGCAAATAATGATGTGAAAAACATTTTGGCTCTCTGATCAGCCATTGATTTTTGGTGCACTTGTTGGAGTACTTGACCGCCGAACACTTAAAAAAATGCCAACAAAGCACTCAGCAAGCTACATCGGAAATAAACCTACACTAGCAAGGCTTACTTCAATCAGTCAATCAGTCAATCACTAAAATTTGTATACCACCAAAACCAAAGAACTTGTATTAACCCTAACCTCCAACCCACATTTTCCAAGGGAATTTTTGTCAACGACAAAAACGTGGACAAAAAGCTTGAACTCGCATCTCGGTTGCGAGACGGACGATCTACCAGTGCGCCACAGGGGCCAACCATACTTGGGCGAGTATATTCGCCCAACTATAGCCTGGGGCCATTATTTCATCGAAAAAGTGCCACGCCAGTGTGCACAGACAGACTTTACCGTGGACATTTGTGGCACTGGGGGAGGTTAGGTTAAAGGCACTTAGGCACAAAACACATAAAGAAAACTATATTGCCCATAAGCTATTTAAATGTGTATGCTTAACCTAAATGTTAACACAACAGTCTTACATGTCTTAAATTGTGTATGGTAATAGGAGTGGACTATAAATGGGTCATTTTTGTTTTGTTTAGGTATTAACAGGTTTTCTATTATTCCATCTGACCTATCTCAACATAAAATAACAATATTTTCAGTCATGGGTCCGAGAAAAGTGTGCAGCGCCCTCTTGTGTCACCATAACTGATCTTTGTGGAGCAGTGACTTTGAGTACAAAATCTTCATATATTCAGGGTACGATTTGCCCAGTGTTGCATCACTAAATGCTCCACACTTTGCAGAATTTGCTATACAATCTAAAATGTGTATAGCAATTTTTTACATGCATTTCAATGTAACAGTTTATAATTTGTAATGAACACTTGACATTTGACAACAATTTGCTACACACTTTTTTCCACGAAAAATGATCACTGTTCATATTACTCATTTTCTGGCATGTTGCTGTGATTTTGGTCTCTAAATAAATGTAAATTAATTCAAACTAGCTAATTTTGAAAGGTATGTGAAAATTAGACATTGCGTTTTCTTAAAAATTGACATTTTGGGTCAAAATTGGCTTTTCAAGATTTGTTTGCAAGATTTCTATCCTTCGCTATTTTAAAGTTTACAACTACAAAGATTTGACCTGCTAAGTAATTTGAGAATTTTATCACAATCAGTTTGTCCATAGCGCTCATATCGTTCACTTGGACGCCACCATTGAAATGTACACGAGGAGAAGTGCATTGACCACCATGCATTTGAATAGGAGCTTTGCAAGGAATCCAAATTCGCTAGTTTGAGCTCATTTACAATTTATTTAGACACCAAAATCACACCAACATTTGCATGCGTCAATGCACACATCAAGGTCAGGGTCGTTACAACCCATCAACAATACTTTTTTTTCACCCTGTAGAACAAACCTGTGAAATGCCATGGAGGTTGTTTATAAAAAGGCTGAAGGTTCAAAAAATTGAACATAAGCCTATGTAACTACATGGTCACAGACTGTTTTATTCCTACAATATGTTGTCTGCTTTACTGTGCAAATGCTTCACTTAGTAATTGTATCATTGCCTTGCAACAGGCATGATTGTTTTTTAATCAGATTATGAATTTGCAATTAAATTGAAATGTAGCCTGTCATGACTGAATTTGCATTCAACAACTCCCCCCATACCTTAAGTACAGTCAGCCAAGCATTGTTAATTTGAGATAAACCATGCTGCTATGGAAACCAGCATGCCGATTGAACCACACCATGCCGATAATGTGTTTATGAGATCGTAGCCGAAGTGTGTGTTGTTTTGGAAATTATCGCTGTTTACATCAACTTTTATAGTTTTTTAAACTAAAAGGATTTTTTTTAAATTGTTATTTTACTTAAAGGTAGATGACCCTATCACATTTTCGTAACACAGAATTATTTCAAACATACGGAGATTTTCATATCATATGAAAGCTCGTATTTTTCTCATCATCATACTGAAATTTGATGGCCTAAATCGGTATAATTACGGAGAAATCGATGAAATAATGTCGAATTACCGCGAATGGTGGTATACCACCGATATAGTTTGTGTACAACTCAATGGGTACAGTTCACAGCATCTTGTGCGTCTAAAATAAGAACCATTAGAGCTATGCAACTCAAACTTTGGAACACGACGTTTTTAAGGATGACCTTTCATGTAGAATAGAAAACTTCAAGTTGAAAATTGGAAATGTGATCGGGTCATCTACCTTTAAGTCATTTTAGTGATGAGGTTTTTGAAAATAGTTTCAATGAAAATGAAAGTCACAACTTGTGAATTCCCCTGGCTGGGAGATTTACCTAATAGTGTAGGCTGTTATGTAGGATTTCAAACTAGTGCATTTTTTTTTGCTAAGGATGCTTTTTTTGGTGTCATTGGATAGAGTATACCCTCAGCTATCAGAAATCCATTGGTAGCATTTTTTTCCATCCACGGAATGGCCGCCATCTTGGATTTCAAAATGGCCGCCATTTCCAATGGAAATTGTCATATAACTTTTGTTCTGAGCAACCTATGAAGTCAAAATTGGTGGCAAATCATGTTTTCAATATCTGAGAGTTCAAAAATACTTTATCTATGTTCTGATGTCTTACATACATGCATGGCCGCCTTGGGTTTCAAAATGGCCGTCATTTACACACAAAAAAGATTTTACCCTATAACTTTTGTTCTGAGCAACATATGAAGTTGATTTTTGTGGCAAAGCTCATGTTTTCAAGAGTTATTTACTGACAATTAAGTGTACAGTTCTATCTGTTATCCATTAATTTGACATGAATGGTTGCTATATAAATTAAGCTGTAAATTCAATACAAATTTCAATTGTTAGCAGTAGCATATACTTAGTATTTATTGTCCGGTAGTACCCCACTGGTGATACATTAGGTTGCATTAGATCACATTGCATTGGACTTATTACAAGAAGACATACCAGGATCAATCAAATGTATGCTTTTGTATCCACAGCAGCTACCCCCTCTATATTATAGAGGGGTATTATTGTATTATAATAGGGGGTAATTGATGTTTTGTTCAATTGCATGTTTTCTAACTCCATGCTTTGGTACCCAATGTATGATTTTGGAGACCAGCTCATTGGACCCTCTGAAGCAATGTCCTGCAAATCTTGATCTATGCTCCCTGATCTTGTCCGAGACTTTGGGCATATCCGCGTACAGGTCCTTATTTGTCACATGCTGTCTCCAGTTGATGTTGAACACAGTTCTAAGCATTCTAGTGTAACATCCGTCCAGCTGTTTACTAAGCTTTGGGGTGACTGTCCATGACTCACATCCATAGAGGAGGACTGATTCTACAGTAGCTATGAACAGTCTTTCTTTGAGCTTTCTGGATAGTGATTTGGCCTTCCATAACTGACTGAGTTTGCCACAAGCTCTCCATGCAGCTGCTTTGCGTGTTTTGATGTCCTTTTCAGTACTGTTCATCCAGGCTCCAAGGTACTTGAAGTCCTCTACTTTATCAAGGGGCATACCTTCGTTTGCGGTGATTACAGGTACTTGCTTCTGGTTGAAGGACTTGTACTTTGTCTTTGCAGCGTTCATTTTGAGCCCAACTTTACCCACCGAAGTCTCCACTCTGTTAAGTAGTGATTGCGCTTGAGACACTTCTTCAGACAACAGTGCAATGTTGTCAGCAAAGTCAAGGTCAGTAACTGTGGTTGGTCCTATTCGTCTGCTGCTTCTTTTTGTTAAGCGGAATCCTAGCTCCTCTTCTTTGCCATCTATGGCCTCTCTTAGGGCGTAGTCGAGAACAATGACAAAGAGATATGAAGCCAAGGTGCCACCTTGTAGAACTCCAGCCAGTATTTCAAATTCCTCAGTTTCCCCATCAGGTGATATAACCTTTGCCTTGGTGTCCTTGTATATTTCTGCAATCGCATTTGTAAGCTGCTCAGGTATACCATAGGCCTTCAGAATTTGCAGCATTTGTCCCCTATGTATTGTGTCAAACGCCTTCTTGAAGTCTATACAGGTTATGATGGCTGGCAGGTTGTTTGATCTAATTCCCTCAATAATTCTTCGGAGGGCAAGAATGTGGCCAACCGTGGTACGTCCTGCTCGAAAGCCATTTTGATTAGCTCTCAAGTGGATGTCAAGCTTCGGTCTGATTCTGTTGAGTATCATCTTGTTGTATAGCTCGCCAACAATTGAGCTCAGACTTATTCCACGGTAGTTGCCTCCCAAACTGAGATTACCTGATTTTGGTATTGGTATTATGTTGAGAATAGACCATTGGTCTGGCTTTTCCCCGTTCATCAAGGCATCGTTGCAGAAGTCCAGTATTATATTATCCAAATCACATCTTTTGAGCATTTCAGGTGTGATACCATCTTCCCCACTGCTTTTCCCCTCTACAAGTGCCTTCTTAGCCCTCACATATTCCTCTAAGTCAAAGGGTCCTTCTTTTATGCTGAGATTTGATAGTACTGGGGCAATTTCCTCATCTTCATTACTTATGTGCGGTGGGCTCCCAAGTAGATTAAATGAAATGAGTATACCAATTATCTAGTCTCTCATTTTGCGTGGATCCTTTGATTTGTCCTTTTCTTGCAGTCAATCTTCCTGATATTTTGTTGATCAGTTTCCAACTCTTACCATGCTTGCAGTTTATGATACCTGGGCGTCATTTGAGAAGTAGGTTATTTTCTCTTTTTTCCTCACAGGAATCACTTCCTCTGCAGCATCTTGAGTGGCTTTAATGAATCTGGAATATTTCTCAGATGCAGTTTCTACTTCATCCTGGAGGGGTTGAAACCTATTATGCACCTCTATGCTATAATGGGCTTGTAGATCATTATCAGTTGTAAGTAGCTTCCAGTCGTATTGCTTTTTCCGTTTGATGATTTTACTCTTTCTGAGGCTTAATCGGATACGAGCAGAGACGATTCTATGGTCAGATCCCACACTAGCAAAGGTGTTATATGCTCCAGAATTTAGAACACTGTTTTGTCATTTCCGCCTGACAAGGATGTAGTCCAGTTGTAGTTTGTTGCCGCTTGGGCTGACATATGTCCACAACTTGCCTTTTTTCTTGCGGAAGTAAGTATTTGCGATTATAAGATCTTTCTCTTTAGCCAAGTCTGCTAGGTACTCTCCATTTCTATTTGTGTCATCATGGTAAGTGAATTTGGGGTCATCCTTTCCAAGCCTAGCATTGAAGTCGCCAACAACAAGCAAGATGTTGTGTGCTGGAATGGAGTCTATTGCCCCTTTTAGACTGTTGTAATGATCTCCTACGATGTCTTCATCCGCCACATTTGTAGGGCAGTAGGTCACCACTACAGTTGTTGCTGGGTTACCATGGAAGTTGACTATGAGTGTACGATCAGAATGTGGCTTGATACTTGCTAATGAATAATGATCCGAGTGCTCTGTTATTGAGTAGTATACCGACTCCACCTACAGCTGCACCTGCTTTATTTCTTGTTGCTGAGGTAGGGATCAGAGTTCCACCCATAATACTCTCATACTTCACTGGGTCATCATGGACAATGCGGTGTTCCTGTATCCCGATCATGTCAATTTTACATTTAATTAGAGTGGTTACAAGCTCCTCCCTGCATCGACTCTCTCTGATAGTTCTCACATTCATGGTAGATATAGTAATATTGGTCTTGCATGTTGCAAGTGGACTCCTATTGCGCGCTCTGCCGTCAAGCTTACTCCTCCCTTTCGGGTTTGGGGGCATGCCGTCATCAGTTGATTTAGACAAATCCGAGTTTGCTCCACGAGACGTTATTTTAGGGACTTTAACCCTAGTGTTGATTTGGTTTGCCATCATGGTTTTTCAATTGTTGTAATCACTGCGGTCACAACTCCTGCAGCATGGTTTGTGTCCCTTGCCAGCCAAGGCTAATGAGTATATTCTACCCGGGTCTCAGTGATTTAAAGTGAAACCTAAAAATACTGCAAGTCACGACTTGCGAATCCCCCTGGCTGGGAGATCAACTAAATGAGGTCAACAGTCATATATGGGTCATGTTCCCCCGGTGTTCATGTTTCTTTTCTCCAAGTTTGAGGTCAATCGGTCAACTTTAACGATTTGACCTCTGGATGACCTTTGACCTCAGATGACCTCTAATTATTTTTTTACATGTTCCCAAGGTGTTCATTGCAGAAATTAACCCCTTGTTGACCTTTGACCTTGGTTGACCTCTAATGACCGTTGACCTCGGATGACCTCTAATTTATTTTAGACATGTTCCCCAGTGTTCATGTTCCTTGTCTCCAAGTTTGACGTCGATCGGGCAACTTTTATGATTTGACCTCTGGATGACCTTTGACCTCAGATGACCTCTAATTTATTTTAGACATGTTCACCCGGTGTTCATGTTTCTTGTCTCCAAGTTTGACGTCAATCGGGCAACTTTTACGAATTGACCTCTGGATGACCTTTGACCTCAGATGACCTCTAATTTATTTTAGACATGTTCACCCGGTGTTCATGTTTCTTGTCTCCAAGTTTGACGTCAATCGGGCAACTTTTACGATTTGACCTCTGGATGACCTTTGACCTCAGATGACCTCTAATCTATTTTAGACATGTTCACCCGGTGTTCATGTTTCTTGTCTCCAAGTTTGATGTCAATCGGGCAACTTTTACGATTTGACCTCTGGATGACCTTTGACCTCAGATGACCTTTAATTTATTTTAGACATGTTCACCCGGTGTTCATGTTTCTTGTCTCCAAGTTTGACGTCAATCGGGCAACTTTTTACGATTTGACCTCTGGATGACCTTTGACCTCAGATGACCTTGGATGACCTCTAATTTATTTTCAACATGTTCACCCGGTGTTCATGTTTCTTTTCTCCAAGTTTGAAGTCAATCGGGCAACTTTAACGATTTGACCTCTAAATGACCTTTGACCTCAGATGACCTTTGCAAATTAGACCCCCAAACAAGCAGCTACAGTGTTTGACCATGGCCTACCTATCACTGAAGGTTTGAAGTCAATCCGTCTATCCTTTCAACAGATACAGCATTCGGGCAACTTTTACGATTTGACCTCTAGATGACCCTTGACCTCAGATGACCTTTGCAAATTAGACCCCCAAACAAGCAGCTACAGTGTTTGACCATGGCCTACCCATCACTGAAGGTTTGAAGTCAATCCGTCCATCCTTTCAACAGATACAGCATTTGGAAAAAAGGCTAACCAAAAGGCACACACACCCCTACACACACCCCTTTGGAAAAAAAGGCTAACCAAAAGGCACACACACACATACGCACGCACATTGACATGATGACAAAATCCCCTTCTGGTTTTACAAACCAAACCAGGGGGATAAAAAGCAATGATCAATAGTCCTCCAGACTACTCCAATAGTCCTAGAACTACCAACCATTGCCCCCAGAGCTCCGTCAGTTAGCACTAACCGCAAGGTTTGGCCATCCAGGTGGCACGCGACTAACATGCACTACATTGCAATGCATCTTAGTCTTCGAGGACGTTGATATGGGTAACTGCAAGAGAAGCGATTAGGAACAGGAGGGCTGATGGAATTGCCTCCTGTATCTACAACCTATAGTAAAGCAAAGCATGGAAAAAGGTTCATAGGAGAGGCATGTAGAGTAAGGAGCAAGATCAGAGATAGAGGAAAGAAAGAATTTGTGGTAGAGCAGAAGGTTGGAGTTGCGCTACTTACAGCCAGTTTTAAACCACCCTAATAATTACCCTAATAATTACTACTATCAGCCAATTAATATATAACAACAGATCAGCTATTATACACTCTCTTGTCTTGTAAACAACTCTTGAAAACATGGATTTTGCCACCAAAATCAACTTTTTATGTTACTAGAACAAAAGTTATATGGCAAAATATTTTTTTTGTAAATGGCGGCCATTTTGAAATCCAAGATGGCGGCCATGCATGTATCTTAGACATAGGAACATAGCTAAAGCACTTGTGAACTCCCTTGTATTAAAAACATGTGGTTTGCCACCAAGTTTGACTTCATATGTTGCTCAGAACAAAAGTTATAGGGTAAATTATATTGGAAATGGCGGCCATTTTGAAATCCAAGATGGCGGCCAATCGGCAGATGGAAAAAAATGCTACCAATGGATTTCTGATACCTGAGGGTCTACTTTAGCCAATAAAACCAAAAAAACCATCCTTAGCAAAAAAAAATGCAAAATTACATAACATCCTACACTATAAATGGAGTCAAAGGTCACATAGGGGTCATGAGAGGTCAATCTGGGTACACCCCATGAGTCATCTTAAATCCCCGTAACCAAATACTATCGTCACCGAGTTTAGTTGAGATTGAAGTCTGACTTGTCATATGAGAGAGAGGGCCCTAAAGTGTTGACAAAATGGGTCGAAGGTCACAAAGGAGTCATAACAGGTAAATTCAGGTACACCTCATGTATCACTGAACAGGCCAAACCTAATCAAAAAGGCTTACCAAAAGGGGAACATACATACACACGGACGGACACACATGACATGATCACAATATCCCGGCTTTTCAAGCCAGGGGGATTAAACACTCATATTCTTAGGAAAATTTGAATCATTCAAACACTCCTACTTTTCAGTCAAAGACCCTTACTTCTGCATTTTAAGATATTTTTAGGAACATTTTGTAACTTTGTCTCCCAAAACCGTGTGCCCCCAGGCCAAAATCTCAAACTATAAAACTCCATGCTCACCTGCCGGTGATGGTATGTGCTGCTGATAATTAGGTCTTGGTTTCCTGGAGGATATAGGACGCCATTCATGGGCTATCGGGTGTTCACCTAATAATGAAAAAGCAACGCCGTCATTGAAGCACAATTAAATCTACAGGCTGTCCCAAAATGATTAGTACCCATCGATGCCCAAAGTTCAATGCATTTTTTCATCATAAAAATCAATGAGATTAGATCCGTTTTTTTTATATTATATTTGCTATCTGTACCCTTTCATTGGAATTTTAGATCATGAATATTGGACTTATTTTAATGAAGTTACACCACATTGTGTAAGACATGGTGATTTCACCTTTTTGGCAAAGTGCAAAAAAATGTGTTTTTAAACAGCTTGTTTGAAAGAAACTAATACATTCTCTTAATCTCTTGTCTGCTAATATCTTTGGTTCCTTTCTATTTTAAACTGCTGTTGTATCATATTGTTGTTCAAACAATTAATACTTCTTCATTTTGATTCAATTTGAAGAGTAAAATGGATCGTCACGCATGAGCGATCCCAAGCTTTGTTTCTATAATGAGCTAGTTTTGAGGCTAAACTTGAGGGACTTTTAAACAGGTAAAGACGTAGTCATGGGTAATTAGCAGTGGCTTAGACTTCTTTTTCATATTTGGGATGCAATTTCCTACAAACTTGGTAAAAAGTATATAGTCCCTTAGTGTTTAACCTCACGAAATCCATTCTCCAATCTGAAAATGAAATCTAAGCCACTGGTGATTCACCAAATGCCACTTCATTTAGAAGTCCCTAAACACTTGTCAACTAAAACAATGCATGTGGTCACTCAAGTGTGACAAACTTCTTTTACCCGTTAAATTGAAGTAAGGAGAAGAATTATTAATAATTTGAACACCCATAACTAATAACAGTTACAACAGAAAGACACACAAGATTATTGAGTAGACAGAGATTATGAGAATACGTAAGTTTCTTTCAAACAAGCTGTAATACTAGCACACACATTTTTAGCACTTTGCCAAAAAGGTGAAATCACCATGCTTTACATAATGGAGTGTATCTTGAGTTTAATAAATTCGATATTCATGATCTAAAATTCTAATGAAATAGTACAGTATGACAAAGATGATGAGAAAACAACGGACCTAATCTCATCGATTTTGATGATGACACAAATTATTGAACTTTGGGCATCGATGGGTACTAATCATTTTGGGACAGCCTGTACTTACTTTTATACTGTATGAATATAATTTACATCATCGCCCAAAACCTGGTATTTTGATACCAAAGGGAAGTCCGGCATATTTTCTAATGCGCTTGCCCTACCAAGCGCACCTTTTAGTAGCCTTATTGCTCTTAAATGCTACAAAATCAGGGGGACAATTTTCTGGAATTGGCATTTCATTGCATTTGGCCAAAATCAAAAGATAAATAGCAGCAACTATTAAGTCTCTGTTGCCAAATATTGTTTTGGTTTGGTGTGGCCAGTGATATACTTGTTCATTTGCAAGGTTCAAAGCATTTCATCTTGAAAATAATATAAGACCAAAACAAAGTTTTCTACTAAAGGCAGTAGGCATTTCTCCCCCTTCCCCTTTTTTAAGGTTTTTTTATTTGGTGTTTATTTTTTCATATAATATCATTCATAGTATCTCAAAATAACAAAAGAGGAAATTGAAAAGAAGAAAAAAATGTTTTGGGAAAAAAAAAATGAAAATATTTCTTTTCAAATTCAAAAATTGATTTAATCCCAAATTCAGCATCTGTCCATCCTGTAGAACCTACCATAGATGTCATGCATAATAACCTGTTGCTTGAGGGCCACAAACTCAGGCTGCCAAGTTTGCAGGTATTTCTTGTTAGCACTCCCAAGTATCTTGAGCCATTTCTTCCTGTAGTATCTCCTCCATGCCGCTTGAATCTTGCAAGCTGCCATATGATGCTCCCATGAGTTCAGGTGGTGTCTATCGTTTGGTGGTTGATGACGTCTTCTCTGATGCTCTCTCGGGACTCGGGCTATGCCACGGTTGCGAGACTTGTAGCTGAAGAAAAAAGTAGGGTTTTCAATTTATTCAACCAATATTGTTATGTGTTATTACAACAGAGATGATGAAAAGCAGGGATGATCATCCGTATTGAAATGTTGTAGAAAACTGTTACTATATTCATCTCGATCGCACCTGTATGTTTGAAAAGCCGGTAATAAATAAGGGTACTGCATTACGAACACAGTGAGCACTATTTTGATCATATTACCGCACCATATTTTGGTGCTGTAAGAACAACCATAATAGACCGGTTGCTACGAGATCAGCTTGAGTTCACACACCGATGTATGCACATTAAACACTGTCCTGCATCAATACAATACAGAGTTATTTACCCTTGTATTTGGTCCTAGAAACAGTGGGCAATAGGCGCTACAGCCTGTTTTGAGCAAATTAGTGCATGACAATTTGTTCATGGTTAGCCTGTTGCGACACACAATTTGTCGCCTACATGTATACTGGATGCTGTGTTATATTAAACTATCTTTAGAAAAAAACCATCGGTGGAAATTCAAATCCTTCAAATATTTTAAATTATTGCATGAATTCACCAACACGATTTTCCTAATAATATTTAAAAAGTATTTTTTACAACTGTTTCACTCAGTGTTTTATTAGACCTAAACTCAAACCTGTATGCACTCTGCTGAACAATGAATGCATATTTTCAGATTGATACTAGTTTCTGGGAATGATTGAGAGTGTCAAGTTATTTATTTATTTAACTGTTGAGAAGTTGTTTCATGATAGGATAAGTGACTAGTGGCCTTCCTTCAGAGGCGGATCCAGGATTAAAATGTATGGGGGGCTGACCAAGCCCGTTTTTCGTTTTTTCCAGGAAAGGTACATTGGTACCTAAAAAATCATAAAAGGTGCCCAATTTTGTTTGCCACCAGCTCGTGAAATCCTGATAAAGGGGGGGGGGGGGGGGGGGGGGGGGTGGGGTAGCAATGTGGTTGTCAACAAAACCGGCAAAATAAATGTGCATGATCGAAATCGCAAATGTACCAACAGGTACCCTTGAGTATGCCACTGAAAAAGGTACACAAAAGAGGTATAATTGTAAAATTTTACAGGGGGTGCCCCCCCCCTGTATCCGCCACTGGCCTTTTATGATGATCGATCATAATCTGAAACACACATAGCTTCAATTGTATGATTGAATCATCTGGGGCAATAAGTGCCTTTTCTGACTACTGTGGTTAGGTATAGGCCCCATGATTCTAATATAAGGCTAAACTATGACTTAGACCGGCAAGGAATCAAAGTATTTATCGGTGTAGAATCTTAACGTGGTTTCAATCTGCTAAATGTTCATAAGAAAACAACCAGACAAGGCAGTTGTGAAACATTGATAGATAAGGCCCAAACAAAACTTGTTTGCTTGCCCTCGTCCGACCGACCATGTATTACAGTCCCGATCATGTACTTTTTTTACAATTTGTTTTGCAAAAAACAAACACTTTTTCAAGTCACGTATGAAATTGTTTGACCCCCATGTGACTCCATATGGGACATCTAAGGTCCTGTTTTGGACTTGGACACTGAAAATATGTCAAAACAAATGTTTTAAATTTATTTCTGGTATTCAGGTACCTAATTTTGAAGAAGAAAAAAAAATTGTTGGCCTAAGTGTGAGTACAAATTGAATTTATTATACGAGAAAACCCAACATTTTTAAAAATCTTGATATGAATTCTGACAAGCTTATTCAAACAATGATAATTACAATGATCGTAAAACCTTGCTTACATTCGCCAATTCTTCTGTATGAGGCGAGCTGCCTTGTTCTTATGCCTCAGATCAGTTAATCGATTTCTCTCCGACTCCACGATCCTGCGCCTTTCACCTAGATGTCTCGTTTGCAAATCTCTCATAGTCCTATCGTCTCCCATCGAACCTTGTCCTACATATACATCTATATCAGAATCAGCCTCACTCGCCATTTGCTGCTGTGCATGTAACATGTCATGTTCAGGGATATGTGTATTGTTACTGTTATTGTTATTGCTGTTATCATTGTGTGTTTGTTTGCTATGATTATCGCGGCGATCAGCTGATTGTCGTTCGCAATACTCACTCCATTCAATTTCATTCATTGCACTTTTTGCACTTTGACCTTTAGTTCTTTGACCTTTGGCATTGCTGTTGCTGCTAATATTGTATTTGCTATTACTTCCACTGCCTGGGTAACTGTTGCTTTCATTGTTGTCTTTAATAGCGTGGACATTATCAATATGACTACTCTCGTACTGTCCATTGCCGTCTTTGCTCCTATCACCACCCTGTTCATTTTGATTTTGCTCACTGTCTATATGACCAACTCCAACATGATCGTCAATAGTCTGATCACTGTCTTTACACTGGCTATGGGCATCAATGTCCTGATCTGACGGATTCATGTCATTATTCTCCTCATTCAAAGCCCCTGGGTTGTCTTCTGGATTGTTCTCAATGTCTGTAACCTCCATTGTGGCAGCTACCTCATCTCCAGAGTCATGTTTCCTGGAAACCTCTTCCTTTTTCCTGATACAAACGACAAAAATAAGAGCTTGAAAATATCAAAATTTACAGATGACTCTTTCCTTCAGCAGAGTAATCTAGGACTATGATCAGCTAAGTGAATCATGGAATGGAGAGGGGGCTTTTACAAGGGGGTGGGGTGGGAGTTGCAGGTTATCCTACATGGTGTGAATGAATGATGACCATTTTTATATCTTTGTACTTTTGTCAATTTTTCTTGTAATCTATGTTTGTTTGTTGAAAACATAAAACAAAATGATCCTGTGGAGGGGGGGGGGGGGGGGGTGATCCTATGTGGGAGGGGAGGGTAGGGGGGGGGGGGGGAATAAAACAAAGCTTATCTGGGCCTTATTTCCTAAAACTTGAAGATCTGAAAATTCTTTTTAAATCCTGAACTCTTCTTAAGACTATCCTTCTTAAGATCCTTTTTAACTTAAAAAGAGTTAACTTTACTAAGGAATTGTTCTAAGGTAATATTCTCCTTATCATATGAACAGTTTTATTCTTAACTTAAGAAGAATAAAGGATTCTTCTTAACTTACAAACTTCAGATTAATCTCAAGTTGACCTTTATGAAATAGGGCCCTGATATGGGGTTGAAAATCTGATGGGCAGGTAAACATTTCAAAGCTGGTCATTAACAAACAATTGGTCGCATTTGAATTCCCATTTTTTTCTCTTGTCTTTTGTCCTTATTTTCATTTTCATTTTTTCTTCAACCAAGTCATTGGGGTTATTTAACATCCAAATAGATAATCTTTATATAAAAAATAGCTTACTTTGCAGCATCTTTCCGTAACTGTTCATGTTTCATTAACAGCATCTTCCGGTCCAGGAATGTCTTGCGAACTCGATAGCCACGGAAATAAGCCTAGCAAAACAAACATTAAACTTGTTAAATATATCAGGGTGGGGAGCAAAATACAAGTACAAATGATGTTTCAATATTGATTTTAAAACAAAATTTGGGCTTGGCCACTCTAATTTTGTTTGCTTCTACATCAACTGTTTCCCAAATAACCTTAACTATATAGATAGGCCTTAAAGCCATAAGTACAGATTTGTGTGTGTGAATGGGGGGGCAGTCATAAAAATAATCAACACAGAGTAGGGAAGAGGGGGTGGGGGTCATACAATTAATCGCTTTCATTTAGGGGGGGGGGGGGTGTTATAAAAAAAGATGATGATAAATGAGATTTTTGGGACCGCCCCCTATCAAAGACCATATTATGTGTGTGAAGGGTTTGTTTTACTCCGTATAAATCCATTAGACCTGATATATCTGGGAAAAGGTTTTTGATCTTGTTTTAACGTTGATCCACTGGTTTAACTTGCCCTGCTAACTCCACACCAATATTTTCTGGTAGCAGTTTAAGATCCCTTCTATCTCATTCCAAATCCAAATTGTCCACATCCGAGGCTATATGTTCCACATTATTAAGAGACATATCACGCTTTAGCTATGATATCATAGGCTCTAATCTCTAAATATAAATACTAACATTCATAACCACCCAACAAGTATAAAGTCCCGATAAATATCAGAATTATTAACCAACCAAAAAGTATAAAGTCCAGTTTATATCAGAACTTATGGCAAACAATAATAATTATTTAATTTACTCGGAATATGAAACAAATAATATGTGCAGAGGGCAATATTTTTTTTAAAAACCAATTCATTGCTATTGCTGTTTCTTCAGAAACACCTGCTAATTATGTTTGTTTGTTTGTTTAATCTTTCTTTATTGAGGGTAAACAGCTTCAGTGTCAAGCACTGCTTTCCAAGCAGGCCCTCATCATACAGAAAATAATACAGTATTTACAAAGTTCAACTATTTACACATAATACATGAATCAAACAGAAATAGCAAAATAATATACTTTGCACACAATTAGAGTCTGTTAATCTTAGATTTAAATTGGTGCACGGTCATGTTCTCCAGTTCAATTCTGAACTGTTCTATGCTAATTTTTGTTATTGCAGCAATACCACACCAGGATAAATGGTAAACAAATAAGGCAACCTATATAGACTTCGGTTCAGTATCTGATATTAGAATGGGAACTAGGGAATTAGGTATCGTGAGTCTCTACGATAGACATCTTAGCCAAATGGAAATAGTTCAACATTTCGTAGACCATCAAGTTGAAATTTACCGGACAAACGATGAAGTACTTTTTAAAACAAATCCTTATATATATCTTGACAAGTTTGAACAAGTGGTCCAATAGCAAAATAATGCAACAAAATGAAATGGGTCAAATTTATACAATCTCAAATATTGAATATTTTAACACACAATTTGGAGAAGCATGCATTATTTTACTGAGTAATAACAAAAAGGTCTGGGCACCTTCTGGTCTAACCAAAAGACTAAATCAAGATCAAAACCTTTTTGCAGATATATCAGGTCTAATGGATTTGTGCAGATTGCAGAGTAAAACAAACCCTTCACACACACATTATGGTTGTGACTTAGTTTGAAGATACGTGTTTCCAAATTTCAAAACATGAGTTTCCGCCTTTGATGTTAATTTGAAGTACACTTCAAAAGTAAATAAATCATACATGCCTTTATTATCAGAATCGCTATCTAATCTTTATGTTTATTATACCAGTTGCATAGCAAACAATACAGGTCATGTGCATTATACTAAGACACATTTTCAGGTCTAAATATTAAAGGGTACATAAAAACTCATTTTGGGTCAGAATTTTGACTTAGGGTGATTTGAAAAAGAATTTCAAAATAAGACACATTTTCAGGTCTAAATATTAAAGGGTACATACAAAAAGTCATTTTGACCGTTTGTCGCATTCGGTTGATAACATAACCTCATACATATAAGTTCATTGTCTGGATAATTGATACCAGTTTATTAACTCCCTCTTTCATCAGATATCAGACATTTTTTTGTTTAAAATCCTTCTGTTTTAGATTTCTAAGAAACAAATTGGATATGATTAAACAGTCAATCACACAATATAGCGCAAATAAACATCTTTTTTTAATTACGTAACAAAATACAGAAACCCTGTTCTCCGGACCTGACTGATAAAATAAAATAAAAAATTGGGGAAACAGTTTCACTGTCTGCCTGTAGAACAGGTTTATTTTTTGTTGTCAGAACTTGTTGTTGATTAGTTGTTGGGTATTATAAACACCTATAGTTTGATCAGTTCCAAATTGGCGAAGTCTCCTTACAGCAGCGAATGAATACAGAAGGATGCGGGCGCACACAACGGCAACAGCGAACTGTGCATCACATGCGCGACGCATGCGTGTGGCCATAACTGCGCGAGAATGCTTGGATTACTTTTGCCTGCGGAGAAATATTCTTGCCATTATTATAGCTTCTAACCTGTATTCTTGTGGCAGCAATATCCCGTATACTAGTGATGGAGAGCGCCCCCTGTTCTATCATATACTCTGACACATCGTGGTGGTCATTGAGGAGTGTATAATCCAGCGGTGTGAAATGGTCTTCTGTGTACTCCATGTGGTTGGGGAAGGCATCGTGTTCAAGCAGCAGTTTGACGGCGTCAAAGAAACCAGAGCTGCAGGCCATGTGAAGGGCCGTCATTCCCTGTGTACAAATAACAGAAAAAAACCATATAATTCTGAGCTAATAAGAATATTAATGGAAATATGATCCTGCAAAAAACCTAAAACAAACGCAAAGTCAGAAAGCATATCTTAGATTGCTAGATGAAAGCATCAATGTTGTACTATTGAATCATGATAATATCTCTCTTTCCTTCAGGAGCATGCTCAATTTCAAAGGTGCTGAAATCAACTGCTTACCACTTTCGGCCAGGCTAAAGGTTCGTTCACACTTGGCGATATTTGCTGTGCCATGCGGTGCAGCAGCCTTACTTCCGCCGCAGTGTACGACAATTCATTGCGGGTCAACGCAGGTCACCGCATGTGATAGCAGCCAGCACCATGTGGCAAACTAGGAGAACGTCAGTGTTGACGCAATGCACCACAGCCTGCCGCAATAGCAGTTGAATACTTTTTAACTCCATTGTGATAACCCAATGTGTCACACGGTAAATAACGTCTAGTGTAAACAGAGCTTAAGTACATGTTTAATTATAGTTTGTGCACTCTCAAAACATCAAGAAATATTTCAGATTTTAGTGTGATAGGTAGCAGATTAACACTTTCTTTGGGTTTTCAGAATATGCTCTCATATCTTTTCCACTACCTTACCATACCCTCACCACCATAGATATTTCCAGAGGTGGCCTGCCTCTCCTCAACATCCCCTGGAACTAGACTTACCTGAACATCCTGGATATTTGTGTCAGCCCCCTTCTCAATAAGCAGTGACATGTTATTGATAAATCCACCATAGGCAGCACACTGTAATGGAGTTCTTCCACTGAAGTCTTGAATATTTGGACTGATATCATGCAGGATAAAGATTTGGCATATACAGGCATGGCCCCCTAATGCCGCCCTGTGTGGCACGGGGAGTAAGAGAAATACATACAATAGCTAGTCATTCAATAAATGGGTGTGTATTGTTGTACTTGTTAGGATTTGTTCATATCCCCTAAAACAAAAACACCTCTAAAACTCTACGGTATACTAAAACACTAAGGTATACTATGTATGGCAGTGTTTCACTCAAGTTGGGACATTTAAGTGATTACAGCATCATTTTGCACACATAACTTCACTACCATGTTCATGGTGTCTATAATCCTTTTTCAGCCTTTTTCAGGTGTGACCAGAACAATAGTTTTTCTGTGTTTGTAAACAGGATTTATACCCACACACTTAGACTAATTCCTTCTGTCTCCACATGCGCACTAACGCGAAGCTGTGCTGTGTTGGAGACTGAAAAACAAACGGTTCAAAAGATGTTGGGTTGTTTTGCAGTCGACGCGATGTGTGTGTGATCACATTACATTGCGCCATCATGTTATCGCGCGGGTCGATTAAGAGATGCGCTACACAAGCACGCACAGCCGCCATTGCTGTGGCTCTCATGAATAAATTTGCGCAAAAAGCGACGAAAAAGTCCGGCACGTAAAAAGCATAGAAGCGGACCAGTCCCCTCAACAAGGCCAATGCATGCACACCACAGCCGACGTTGCAGGGGATGGTGGAACCGAGTCTACCCACACACTCCTCATTCCTTTACAAGTTAATCAAATAACTCTTGGTCATTGAGACTGTCTGTTAGCTATAACAGATGTTCAGGGGTTCATGTCCAAAACATTTGAAAATGAGCTTGCTATAGTGTATAGTCAGTTCCAAATTGGTGAACCTGCTTACAGCAGCGAATGAATTAAGAAGAGGATGGACCCGCCAAAAGCTCGCATGGCACAACATGGGGAATTGTGAATCGTACGTGTGACGATTGTGTATGTCAAAATAGCACAGGTACGCTTGTACTACTTTTGAGAGCGGAGAGATAAAAAAAACCCATATTCTCGCCAATTTGGAACTGATTAAACTATAGTACTCACAAGATGGCTGGTATGAATAAACACTGACAGCCTCTATCGGAGACAAATGTTCATGCATACACGTGTATGCTACTTCTATGTTTGAATTTTGTATCTTTCATGACAAGACTCCACAAAATCTGATGAAGAAAAAACATTGTTGGGGCTGTAAAATAATCTCATTATAGCAATACTAAAATGCATTGCAAAACTGAGTGCTTTTTTCATAAAAGTAGAATATTTGAGTGGAATTGGTTTCCCTTCAATTTTAAATATCCTTACCAATGAAGAGGTGATCTGCCCTCCTTGTCAACAACATCTACTTGAGCGCCACCTGACAACAAAAAACAAAACAAATCGATCAATTTCCTCCTCGATTGATTATTAATGTTGCAAAAATTCAATCTTCAATATTTGATTTTATCTATCAATCCATTGATATATAGCCCATGTAAAAATCAATTTGAACAAAAGCCAACATTTATAAAACTCACTATTCAGTCATGGTATTGACACATTCAATCTTTTTTTCTTTCAGATCTTGTGTTGTGTGGTTTTGCAAATGAATTGCCTTTCAATTTTTATGAACCTTTCATACTTTCATTACACAATTGTAAAAACCATCAAAAGTCAATCTAATGGATTTTCCTGTATTTTCAGGCTGCAACACGTCATGAAATCCAAGTATAAGAGATTATAAATGATGACACTAGCATACAAATAACGTACCTTCAATTAATACTTTAACAACATCTCTGTGTCCCATTTCCGTTGCTCTGAATAATGGAGTATGTTTGGAACGATCCAATATATTGACATTGGCTCCAAGCTGTAAATATCAAAATGAAACAATCAAAAAATAAATTTAAATCATTCAATTAAACAGCCAACCAATTAGTCACACTGCAAATTATGAGTGTGTAGTTTTGGACAGCGTGTACTATTGTACTTTTGTGTGTACTATTGCAATTGTACACACAGAAGAAGTAAACGCAAAACTACACTTAATATAGTACACGCTGTCCAAAACTACCACTCATAATTTGCAGTATCAATCAATGTACATTTACCATGAATCTATGCAAAGAATACGCTTCAAAATGTTGATGTGTCTTTTTGTTTATGTGCCATTTGGTACATATGGACAAACATCTCCATGTGCAACATTACTGTATGTGAGTGTAGTAATTAAATCAGTTTAAATCCACATGTAAGGCGAGGAAAAAAAGAGACATTTGTTCTAAGTGCCAAAGCGACCCATTTTATTAGAAATCAGTGAAAAAATGGTTCACGTGCAAATAATTACTGACCCAACTAATTTCTTTTTTAGACATGTTAAATTATGGCAACATTTATAGATATTTTATTGACTTTTTACATTCAGTTTGAAGGGGAAAAAAGAGAAGACAAAAAAGAAAAGAAAAAAAGCCCAAGACCCATCCTGAGAGATCCTTTTGCCCATAGAACAGGGTTTCTTTTTTTGTCGAGGGTGTAACATTATAAAGATTTATATACAAACATTTCTACTGATATGGTATCGGTGATTGGCGCAGAAAATGTAAATTCTATATCATTTATTTTTCTGGTTCAGGTTCTTTGAACATGGGCAGGATGTGGCATGTAGGCTGCCTATTGAAGACCTTGGATTAGGCTTACCAATAGCCATTTTGAAGACTGATTAGGCCAAAAAAAGAAAACAAGTTTGTTTCCAGTAGCAAGCCTGAAAAGTCAAATGTGAAATGCATTTTTTTATCTTTATTTTTTTCCTCAAATTAATAGTGGAGATTCACTTGTAATGTAATGGTTTTATTTAGTCAAAGCGGTACATTTTTGTCACTCTTATGCTCGCTAAAATGAATTTTCACATTCGTGTTTGCCGTATGTGGCCAATCCCCATCTGGAAACATGTTGGACACAGTTTCGACAAAAGATGGCGTCCTAACAATATTTCCCCCCATTT
Source organism: Ophiura sarsii (assembly GCA_035610835.1). Lineage (NCBI taxonomy): Eukaryota > Metazoa > Echinodermata > Ophiuroidea > Amphilepidida > Ophiuridae > Ophiura > Ophiura sarsii. The sequence continues at coordinate 36,900,119 of CM069442.1, forward strand.
TTTCTATAAAATAATTTTTTTTGCAAGAATCAAGCGTCTCAGAGAAATGTGCACTTACTACTGGAAACAAACTTCTTCTTTTCTTTTTTTTGGCCTTAAACCTCAATTTTAGGAATCTGCACATTGAAACAAGCTGCTACTTGGATTTCATCAAATTGTAAGTTTCACTACAATGTCTTGCAAAATTGCATGGATTAGGTCACAGAATGATTAAATGTTTCAAATTTAGAATACTTTTTAACCATTCCGATTTAGGACACCCTGAAAATTCAAACATAAAACAATTGAAGCTATTCAATTTCTTACCTCCATAAGAGCGGTAACACAACTAGCATGACCAGACATAGCAGCAGCATGCAGCGCTAATCAAACATAAAACAAATAAAACAACTGTCTATAGTTCAATCAGTTCCAAATTGGTGAGAAAGCGTATGCACTTGAGCTTGACATACATATGCATCACACGAGTGTTTGGCGAGCCTCCTGCGCACTCACACTTTTCTATATCAATTCGCAGTTGTAAGAAGGCTCGCAAATTTGGAACTGACTGAACTAAAGCAAAAAATCAAAACAAATTAAATCAAATGCAAATTATTGAAAGCACAAACAATGTAAACAAAATATCAGGTGTTCAGAGAAATCTCAAGTGATATGCAAATATATTCAAATAAAATAAACATAGAGAAATAAAATCAAAGAAAAATATTTTGTGCATCGAGCAGCAAGCATACGGAGCTAAATACATCGTGCAATGTTGAGAAATGTCAATACCTTCAGCAGTTATTCCAAGTGACCCAACATTGATTGATTATGAGATGGGGAAGGGGATCAGTAGTTTACGATGCCTTAAAAATCGGGAGGCAACAAATCTTGCAAAAAATTTCCAAGAAGTGTGTAACATGTTCCGAGGACAACTTTTTACAAGACAGCAGGGGTATGTATAGTCTACTTTATATACCTTTTTCCTTTTCTTTGTCACTCTATGAACATATATACCGATGAGGACTCACTCCCCATGGACCGCTCCCCATCCTCTGATCTCACCCGGGAAAAAAGGTCTACTTGGATTGGATTGACCTCATTGAGTTGCCGTATACTTTTACACTAGCGCCCATCCAAAACTTGGATGAATACGTAATGAGCAGTTCGTTCGCGTGGGGTTCAAAATTGACCAATGGCAGACACGATAAAGATAAGAATCTTGCTCACTTTGATAAATTCAAAATGTCGATTTTCTCGTACTGTATAGTCGCCATTTCGGTCTAAAATCACACTTTAGGAGTAATCTTTGACATTGGTCCTCGCCCAAAATATTTTCCTCAGAGATATAGCTACATTTCCGCATATGTGACTATTTCCATGCTATATATTTTCTATCTTTCAATATCGTGTAATAAAAAACCTTATACGTCCGAAAAGGGACAAATAATTTGATCATTTTTTACGATAACTAGAAACTCTTACACAGCCACAGAAATATCGCCTTCACGTGTTTCTAGATGTACAGGCAGCAAATTTAATATTAGCGCGTTATGCAGGGGTGTGATACTATTGTGACGCATAAAAAGCATCGTCCCTAGAAATCCCTAGTGTGCTTAAAGCACAGTTCTTTGGTAAATCCAATGCCAGTAGACCTTGTATTTGGTCGGTTCTCAGATGGGAAGTATCAGAGGGTGTTGTTCGTTTGTGTGACAGTGAAAGTATACAAGGTATACACAGTCGACTAGGGTATGTAAAGGAACACAGAGTGGGAATAATTCCACATGCAAATAAAAGGGTTTCATTTGTTTTTACAGAAAGCGAATCCGACTCACCAGTAGCCCCCGTCTTATCAATAGCATTGATATCCGGGTTGTGTTTCACTATGCTTTGTATCACGTCCTCTGCCCCCTTACCAGCAGCCCACATCAGGGATGTTCTTCCTTCAAGATCCGGCTCGTCTGTCACAATTTCCCTGGATAAGAACGCCTCTACTGTTTCCTGAGAGAAAGAAACAGAAGTTGATGCTTTTTAATACATACGATCTTCAAATATATTATCTAATAATTAAAGATACTTTGAGGTGGAGGGATGGCAATAAATAACTTTAGTTACCTCTTTTTGGGACTTTTCAAATTTCCACATCTCTTCTGCTTCTCTAGCGAAACACATGGTTGATAAATATTGATAAATTCTATTGAATCAAACTTCAAATCTTGTGCCTCCTAGTGATCCAGATTGTGAAATGAAAAAAATATTTCTTATGCTTCGATTGCAACAGCCGCATTAGCTTAGTTGGTACGTACCATGAAAACTGGAGATCTTGTGTCAAAAAGCAAATTGTTCATTTCTTGACCATCACAAGGGACTATTGAGCCTGTGACTATCCCTTGTGCCTCTCGGACTTACATGGTACTCACTCAATGGTTACTCTTAGGGCAGTGTAATACAATTGTGTAGCCTTATAGGTATCAGAGCTGGTGAAGCCATGCCTCAAATCCAAATTATTTTGAAATATACTTTGTTCACCTAACTTCTATGCCGTGATTCATCTTTGATACATCAGTGTATTTCAACTATTTGTGCAATATTGAAGTGCAAAGACTGGGCTATGTTTTGACGTCACTGCACAGAGTAAGATGAACAAAGTTAAGTACTCACCGCATGGTTATTCTGTGCAGCATAGTGCAACGGTGTAGCCCCATTGGTGTCAGAGCTGGTAAAGTTTGCATTGTGATCAAGCAGAAGGTTGACGATATGTGTGTGACCAAGCACAGCAGCCCAGTGCAGAGGGGTACGGAACATGTTATCCAACACGGATATATTGCATTTTTCAAGAGGAGTCTGCGAAATAAGAAAGACAACAACAATGAGGCAAAGTGGTAATATTTCCAAGACAAGAAATAGACAAACAATGGGTGAGTAGAGAAAAGACACCAATCTCATTATTCATTGATAAAGCAACAAACAAACACCCTGTTCTACAAAGCTGACCTACGCATCATTTTCTGATCTGAATTGATTGTTTTTGTTTTTGAGAATTCTTAAGATTTCAAATATGGATCAACATTGCATTTGTATTTCAAGTGAAATGGGAGTATATAAAACGTGTTTGCCTATTGAGTATTTCGGTATATGTTATTTTGGCATACATGCAATTGCAACAAGCAGTATTGTAGGGGGAAGATGCCTAGCCTCCAATCCTCTAAAAACTATGCAAAAAGTATGATTTCTATTTTAATGGCATTAGGTTTTAGCTAGCTACCTGAAAGTTAATGAGTTGTTGAACCACCGTGACATGTCCATGTGCAACCGCCAGGTGAAGAGCCGTCCTGCCCTCATAATCCTGCCAATTGATCACGCTGGGTTCTTTATCCTGTAAGAACATAAGATATCATTATACTATCAGTCAAAATGCAAGAGTTGTATTTGTTACGGTGGTACGGAGAAACAGCTATTCAGGGCTAGCGACATAGAGCTACCCAAACTAGTTTCGATGATTGTCTCCATCATCTGGCTCCTGACTCAGCATGAATCATTTGACCATTTTCTTAGAATACGATAAAGAACTAAATGGTACAGGGTGTCCCAAAAGTTTCGATACTTTTTAAATAATTTGAAATACCAAAATGAGAACATTATTTTGATAGAAAAAAATTGTAGAATTCTTTTGACACCCAGCCTGACCCCTCTTCTGAGGCCTCCTAATCCTAACCCCTAAACCAGGTTTTTAACAGATAGCTCAATTTTTGAAGAAAAGTGGACAAATAAATTGTCGCGACTGGACCGGGGATCGATCTGCGGACCCCCCACCACCCCGCCATCGATCAGCTACTCGTTCGCGCAGTATACCACGCTCACTATATAGGCTCGGTTGATTACCGTACGCACATGCGCTTGGAGATAGGTTTGCCTGCAGCACTTCGTAGTAGTACTCAAGAGCATTAGGGTAAATATAAATCATTTGCTGAAAGGTTTGGTCACATACTTACTTTTGTTTAACTTGCAGGACTCACTGTGTATGTCGTTGTAATCAAATGATGCATGTCCCTCGCATTTTATTTATGTGGATTTTTTTTCAAAAAGGCTTTACATTATATTTATTACATTTTGTACACAACATATAATGTTCATTTTAAGGATTTTATTTCAATCTGGAATTAAAAAGAATCATTGTGGACTACCTTTTCTCTCTTCACTACGTCTTTACCTCTCTTGGCTCCCTTCATTATTGTACGGGTTTATATAAAAGTGCAGTTTACAGTTTGAAAACTTCCATCTGTACTTTGGCAACACGGATAGCTGTTATTGTAAGTTTGATACCTAAGTAATTCTATAAGTCTTCTCTATCTAAATATGATTTTAGTTTATACTGCGACTTGATTTATTCAAATGTTTCAGAGTACTTTGTAACCTTGATATTTTGGTTTTTATTTCAGCAAAGTATAAATAATATCTATCGCCCAAATAGACAAATGAAATGAATATACAGGGCAATATGCCATAACCAAACTGTTCATAATATCTTCACCCCCTGAAAAAATGTTTTTTTCCCGGCAAGCTACTTGCAATTTCCCGCGAGAGAAAGACCTCGGAAGTGATAAAAAAGTCACAAGTCACTAGGCCCTGGAGGATCCCGCGATTTTTTAAGGCAAAAACCGAGAGGCGAGTTTACTAAAACCGCGATTCACAGGATTTGCAACCAAAACCGAGAAATCCCGCGAAAATAAACCAAATGCGAGAAACCGCGACCAAAAAATCACCCCCAAATATCACTCTTTAACAAGTAAATAAGCTTACTTTAAAGTCCATTTTTCTTCTCTGCGAGAAAATATATTGATTTCCAAATTTATCCCTGGCAGAGAGGGGTTTCATAATTTGCGTAATATCACAATTAATGTCCTCCGTTTTGACATTTTTTATACCGAAGAAATATTTGTTTCGAACACGCGCCGCCATCTTGAGTACATCCCCCAGTGGCTTCCAGTCGATCCTAAAAATTACTGTACGTTACATTGATAACAAAATGTAGAGGGCAGCAGAGTCTTAGTCAATTCTCTATTGAGCTTTATTTCATCAACCTAGGCGGCATTTTAATCATTATGCATTACGTCAGAACATGTGCGATCTCAAATTGCTGATACCAATTTTACGGCGCGGCGTAACATGGGGAAAATAACATACGGGAACCAGACATTGTTTACATATAAAGGTATTTTCCGGGGGTAAATATCCTCTGTTTTTTCAACATTTTCGATTTTTTTTTTTTTTTTTTTTTTCTTCTTCTTTTTCATTGAACTTTTTTAATTTTATTTTATTTTATTTTATTTTTTCTCACTCTTTGCATTTTTCCCGCGAGAGGTATTCATTTCCCGGCAAGGAGCTTTCCGTATTGCCAACTTTTTCCCGCGGTGAATATCTTACCAAGATTATCTGCACGGTATTGACAGCTGTAAGCCTGTCTCCGGAACTAGCTGCCCAATGCAGTGGTGTTTTACCATCAGTGTCAGGTATGCCAATGTTAGAATACTAGATGAACAGAAATAAGAAACATGGTATCAAAATGAAAGATTTTTGCTATGATTTGGATATCTCATTCCCTTCTTGACTCATAAGTACAAATTACAACAATACTGAAACATTGCATTTGTAAACAAAGCATGCATGTCGACATAGGCCTCTCAAATGATTTGCTCATGAGCATAAGGTTTCTTTGGGTAAAACAATCCCAATAGACCGTATTCACGCGGCAGCCATTTTCCAAAATATGCCACCCAAGCCTTGTTCCCGTTTGGTCTATCTGCGCCTCGCGCTGCAAAATAGAACTGCGCGAGACGCGTGGTACCAAAGCGCGCGGCGTACGCATCCTCACGCAAGTCACGCAGACGCAGGTATACGTAATGAGAACGAGGCTTGGGTGGCAAATTTTAGAAAATGGCTGCCGCGTGAATATGGTCTATAGATCTTGAATCATGAGAGTGAGAAGAATTTAGCAGCCTGGTATTGGCACATAATTGCTACATCTATCTATAACACTGGTACATGTGGTGACGTCATGTTTGTATTACTGGTGGGAGTGGAGGTAAACAAAATTTAGCCTATAAACTGTGCAATAAATTTCCACCATAATTTTTCGGCAAACTTCAAAAACATTCCTTTGCATATTTTCAATTAAAGGTTTACTTACATGGTTATGTATAAGCATCTTGACTGCCTCTTCATTGCCATAGGAAGCACTCCAATGTAAGGCTGTTCTCTGTGAAGATATACATACATGTAGAAATGATGATTAAGAGAATGATATTAAAATATTATAGTTAGAGATGGTCACCATTCTGGTTTCTGTTAACTATACACAATTTTTGTGAGTTGTTTTAAATAAAAAATTTACAGTGAATTACCAGCCCATCTTTAGCGCAAATTTTAAAACAGTGTACAGGTCATTTAATAACTAACAACCATTTGAGACCTGTTACCATAAAATAAGCGTTAAGTCGCCAGTGTGCATTAGGAGATATGGTCCAATAAACATGGAAAAAAAATCAATAGAAAACAAAGGAATATTGCAACTTCAATTAGAATTTTGACAAGGAAAACATTGAGCAATTATAACATGTTGCATCATTTTAAAACTTATTTTCTGAGCATTTTGAATCTGGACAAACCTGAAAATAAAATGATGGGAGACATTTTGACAGACGATAAACAATTGTTGGGATACTTTTCTTTTACCAGTTTAGAAAGCTTGCCCAAATAATGTTTTAACAACTTTCACTTTTTGCATCCCTCCTACTTTCCAAAACTCTAGTGCCACTGGACCTCCCTTCCTAATATCACTCTCCTTAACATTATCCTGTTCGTCTACCACTCCTGGTTCCAGATGCTTCATTATTAGACTTAGACACTTGGTGTTCTGACACCTTGTAGCAAGATGAAGAGCTTTCTGACCGCCATGGTTCTCTCCCCCTTTCTTTCCCACTAGACCTACCCCTCCCAATATCACTCACCTTAGCATTATCCTGTTCATCTACCACTTCTGGTTCTAGATGCTTCAATATTAGACCTAGACACTTGGTGTTCTGACACCTTGTAGCAAGATGAAGAGCTTTCTGACCTTCATGGTCCTCCCCCCTTTCTTTCCCACTAGACCAGCCCCTCCCAATATCACTTACCATAGCATAATATTAGCATTATCCTGTTCATCTACCACTCCTGGTTCCAGATGCTTCATTATCAGACCTAGACACTTGGTGTTCTGATGTATTGTAGCAAGATGCAGAGCTTTCTGACCTTCATGTTCCTCCCCCTTTCTTTTCCATTGGACCTACCCCTCCCAACTCCCGATATCACTCACCTTAGCATTATCCTGTTCATCTACCTCTCCTGGTTCCAGATGCTTCATTATTAGACCTAGACACTTGGTGTTCTGATGTCTTGTAGCTAGATGGAGTGCTTTCTGACCTTCATGGTCTTTCTTCTTCCAATTGGCTCCTTTGGATAGCAGCAGCTTACACATCCTCAAATTACCCTGGGATAAGAACAAGAACAAAAACATTGATACCATTTTAGGATAAATCAAATAATAAATATGCAGTGGCGGCACCAGCATTGGTTTTTTTGGTTGGGGAAGGGGAAATCTAGGGGATTTTCTTTTTAGGTGTACACTAAGCATGTGGACATTTTGATATTAGCTTTTAAGAAGGAATATGACTACACACACTCTGGTATGTGGATTATTGGGTGATGTATTGTAAGAAATTTACTTTTGGGGCTCAAACAGAGGCCGCACATGGCCACAGCCAATAGCTGCTGTACCATATGCTTCACGAGTCTATCTCGTGGCACGATCCGACGAGCTATCAAATAGCGCAATCGGTTAGGTATACACCTTCCATGCCGGCGGCCCGGTTTCGATCCCCGGAATGGGCGAAGACTGATCTTTCCCCTAAATTTGACCCGTTTTCTCCCCCGATAGTTTAATTGACAAAAACATGCTTAGGGAGTTAGGGTTAAAATAATATTTCAAGGCTGTTCCATTAAAATGGTCCTTACCTTATATGCTGCCCAATGTAATGCTGTTCTACCTCCATTGTCCTCAAAGTTGACTTTGGCACCATTTTTGATCAACAGCTCTGCACAATCCAGACGGTCAGCTAACACAGCAAACACTAGTGGGGATCGGCCAAACTGATCGCCATTGTCGATATCTTTGGAATGTGCTGAGGAGTTGAAAAAGAAGAATGCAAGAAACAAAACCATAATAATAACTCATATTTTGCTTCAGTCATTGGTACCATAGATTTAAAAACTAGATCCGGTACGAAATGTATTGCCCTATCCCTTCACATGTAACAGATGCCATTTTGAATTTCTATCATGGGGAGAAATTTAGAAGTACGTCGGTATTTTTCAGAACTGTACGAAAAAGATTGAGGTCAGCCGCGTTCGCATACTGGATTCATGTCTCTCTCCGCATTGGCAGATTTGAAATACGGGAAAGAGAGAGTGTTGTTTCTGGACGCTATGTGTCCCCATGGTGGAAAAAACCCAAAATGGCGGCACATCGGATCTAGTTTAGGAACCTATAATATTGATACACAAATCCTGTGAATAAGAAGATGATAAATACAAAAACATGTCCTTTGTCCAAAACATTTTGAAAATTAGAAAAAGAATAATCAATTTGAACAGTTTTGATTTTGGTTCAAATTTCTTGATAGCTATACCACAAATTATACACAAACTAGACCAACTGACAGACCCTACATGTACTGTAAATAGATCAGTTTTACACAATTACCTAACAGGACTGCATAAGAAATGATAGGCCCTAACATTTTACCATTTCAAATTTATTTTTACCTTTTAGCAACTTTTGTAAAGCAGGTTTATCCCCATTCACTGCGGCTGCGTGTATCAGTGTACTAGGCGCCGCTTCTCTCTGCATCGAGGCATTGGAACCTAAATGTGTGGGGGCGCCCTTCCCATTTTGCTGATCATCACCAGGACCCGTCGTAGGAGTAGCTGCAACATCCATAACTACATGTTTGGTGGTTTTAGATGATACGCCAACGTTGTGATCAGAGGGTGTGATGGGTTCACTTTTGGTGGACGCATCTGTACTGGTGTTTTTAGCAGCATTGGTTGTCATGGGAACCCCCATCTCTGTGCGCTTGGTTGTTTGAGATGAAGCATCTGTGCTGATATAATTGGCCGAATTTGTTGTCATGGGAGCATCATTGTCCGGAGTTGGGTCGACATGCACCCTGGACTGGTTTTGTTTACCCTATAGGAATAAATAATGATTTTTTTAAAGACAATATACAAAATACTGTACTTGGTGATCTTTTTAAAACCTCATTGTAAAAATCTAAGACAGATATGATATTTAATTTCTGCATTCCTGCATTCCCCACCATAAAATTACCAAGTGCCTCATAGAAATGTAGATTTAATATGTTCTCGTCCCTCTTAAAGTATCCCTGTCCCCCTTCCCTAAATGTTGATTCTTCCACTGCCATTGTCACCTGGTAATCTGTGTTGGTAAAAATGTAATCTAAGTGCTACACAGCGAGGTACAATTACTGTTTCAATGTTAGTAATTAAAGGTACTGTACATATTTAAAGGGACACTGAGAGATACGCATGGGAGTACCCCTCAATTTTCCTGGAAATCAGGTTTTTTTGCACACTACGTAATAATTGGGCATACCATCTGAAACCGTTTACCTTATTAATTCACTGTCTAATGGTACAATTTCACAATTTGGTTATTTTGATGAACAGGATAGGGTGTCCCTAAAAAAAAGGTGCATGTGTTCCACGTCATTGTCCTCATTGATCACTCAGTATTTGGCTGTTATGTTTATATAATCTTAAAGTATATATTTGGCTTTCGAATGCCGTTAGTTTGATTGTAATTGCTCTTACCATTCCAACGATGCTTGATCAATCACGAGTACTTTAAAACGGGTTGTGCCACTTTTTAAGGAAAAAAGATGCTTGTGGAACGAGTCATTTTTCTCAATTAATCCCAGTGGTTTCAGTCAACATTGACTTTGGATACGCATGATCGTTCCAAAAATCGCAAGAAATGGTGGTTTCCATACCATGTCCGCGATTTCCCAAAATTAGGGGTGTTTTTTGAAGCTACATGTATGTCAGCGATAAAAAAGAAAGTCATTTTGGAAGCTATGTCCGTGATTTAAAAAACAAAATTAGAATGAGTATCGTGTCATAATAAATTGTCCTGGGAATAGGAAAAAAGGGGTATTTTGAATCAGGATGTGTCCTCGTTTTCGTGCAAAAAGGGGGACTATTTAGAAAGTGTCCTTGAAATGGTGAAAAAGGGGGGTTATTCTGGCCGCGCTTTGTGTGCAAAAAGGGGGTCGTACAAATTAGCGCTGTTGATGACACATATTTTTAAATTGAGAGAAGTAAACACAATCAAATGAACAGCATTTGAAAGCCAACTAAATTATCTTTAAGATTATATAAAGAATACAGCTAAAAACTGAGTAATCAATGAGGGCAATGAGGTGGAACACAAGCACCCTCTTTTTAGAGACACCCTGTAGATCACATCAAAATTATAAGCAATCAAAATAAATTGCTTCAATCAAATCTAGTGCCATCATTCAACCCTTTTTCCATAAATTATTACACTTTTGGTTGGGCTCCCAATCTATTGAAACAATTAATTTTTTCCAAATTTTATTTTTCTATGCAATCTCTCAGTGCCCCGTGTTCTTAGTCTATAATTATATCGAACATTGGTGGGGGATCAAGGATCTTGAAGTCAAAATGGTGTATGAGACGAATCGTTTCCCCAGGTACACTCTCATATAGCATGAAAGTACCAGAAGTAACCTCTCACTCTGAATCGCCCTAGGTGAAATGAACTGATGATACCATGCAGCTAAAACAAGGATTATAATCACTTTGATTTTTAAGAAGAGAAAAACAAATCTCAGATTGTGAGGACCTTTATAAATTTGCATGTACATGTGGTAGCTCACTTTTTAGCAAATTGATTATTAATCAAATATCATATTTTGCGAGAGGTAAAGGAATGGTTATTAAAGGTATATTATGTGATATCTTTCCAGGGAATGCCCTCAACATCAAAAAAAAAATTGAAAGCCAATTTTCTTGCAGCTATACATTTCTGATCATAAATCGTACATACATTCCAAGTTACAGGGCGATACGATTCTTAATTACTTCAAAATCATGGTTTTAGAGTGAAAATAAACTGTCGTGATAACATGACAGTTTATATTTTCACCCTATAGTCACTCTAAAACCATGATTTTGAGGTAATTAGGAATCGTATCGCTCTGTAACTTGGAATGTATGTACGATGTATGATCAGAAATGTAAATCTGCAAGAAAATCTACTTTCTAAAAAAAATGATGAATAGAGGGCGCTCTCTGGAAAAGATCACATAATATGCCTTTAAATGTCTCATTGAGGTGAACCCATCAATCACTTTCCATAATTGTATAGTAATGTAGCTAGGTAAGCTTGAAACTATTACAACTAATATAACTAGCCTATAACTATAGGATCAAAATTTTAAAAAACTTATAAATCCATTTGTCCCCACTTGTTCATTTTTAGCACATTGACAATTGAATGTTGTTGTTGTGGACAAGATATTCCAATTCCTAATACCTTAATAAACACAGACTTTCATTCAATAATTATGAGGATACTTTCATGTAATATCATGTCAAGTTTAATGTGACCATCAATAATTCATAAAACACTATGATTTACACATGAATGAAGTTCCATAACTTCCATCCTCTGATACGTGTGATAAAAACAACTCATACTTACACGACAACATCTGAACATGCATGACAACATATCCCAAACAAGTTTACAAACATCAACACTATCCCTACGAACAGGGTTATAACACTATCTAAACACTGTCTATATTAAACAGCAACCATGGCCAGCTAATGTGTACATGTACAAGTGAGAGTGAATGGCAGCAGCGATTTTAGGTTGTTCAGCTATGCAAACCCACTCAACTGTGTATACACTGCATGTACCCAATTGTGACAAGTCAAGGAACTATTTGACCCTCTAGACAAAAAGTTACTTAAATTTTTGTGGAGTTAAAATTTTCGCTTTTCCTTGTTTCAATGCATTTGATTAAGGTTGTTCCCATAGCTAATTTTGTATTTGATATTTTAATAGAGCTTGCTGAGCTCCACAATAATCTGAAATTTGAGATTGATCGGAGGTACCGTACGGTTTTCTAGATATAATGACAAGTTTATTGTCAAAAAAACATTTTAAGTCATTTTGAATTCTTTTGTTATGCATTGTTTTTTTGGCCAACAGAGGGCAGTCTATTTTCTTTTGTTTTATACCTTCTTTTTTTTACTCCCTAGGTAAAATTTCTATAACAAATTAGTTTGTTTTTTTTGCTCTAATTTTTAATTGAAAACTCCATTAGATTCCCGCAGCACAGTAATAACGGGGCCTGTAAAATTTGGCATGTCGGCCAATATGTAATCAAAGGGTCATCAATATGTTACATACCCTGACTTAGTATATTATAAGCTTCTTCCCCTGCCACCCCCCCCCCCCCAAAAAAAACCCAACAACAACAAAACACACCAACCACCCCAAACAAATCCCCTCAAAAGAAATCCCCATTTCTGCCATCCGGGCTCGTCACATTGCTTTTACCTTATATTTAATCGTGTTTGAAGCCCCGGTCTATGGGAAATTAGGACATTTAGGACTACACCCCATGACTAGCCTAAATGAGAACTTGTCGCCAATGAAATACAAGGGGGTGTCAGAGACATCCATTCAGCATCAAGCAAAAGTTTGTCTAATTGTAAAATAAGTTTTTGTAGTGTTGAGCAGCCCAACGATGCCATGTGATTTTTGTGATAGTGGTTTGGTGAGGTGGGGGTAGGGAGGGTGTTTGTGATTGGGGAAGGGGTTAGGGATGGGGATGGTGTTTGTGGTTGGGAGGGGGTTAGTGATGGGGAGGGTGGTTGTGGTTGGGGAGAGGGTTATTGGTGGGGAGGGGTTGTGGTAGAGGGCAGGTGTTTGTGGTGGGGAATGGGGATGGAAAGGGGAGAGGGTTTATGGTGGGGAAGGGGGTGGTGGCGAGGATGCATGGGGGTGTGGAGGGTTGGCCTAGGGTGGGGTGGGTAGGGTGTTGGTGGTGGGGGAGGGGTTTTGTGAATGGGAAGGGTTTGTGTTGGGGATGGGAAGGGGAGGGGGTTTGTGGTGGGGATGGGAAGGGGTTGGGGTGGGGGATTGTGATGGGGAGGGGGTTGTGGTGGCGTGGATGCATGGGGTGGGGAGGGTAGGCCTAGGGTGGGGTGGGTAGGGGGTTTGTGGTGGGAGAGGGGTTTTGTGTGGGGAGGGGTTTTGTGAATGGGAAGGGTTTGTGTTGGGGATGGGAAGGGGTTTTGCGGTGGGGATGGGAAGGGGTTTGTGGTGGGGATGGGAAGGGGATGGGTTTGAGGTGGGGAAGGGATAGGGGATTGTGATGGTAAAGGAGTTGTGGTGGCATGGGGGTGGGGATGGGTAGGGTGTAGGGGATGGGGAGGGTAGGATGTGGGGAGGGTGTTTTTGGTGGGAAAGGGATGTGGCGTGGGGAAGGGGTTTGTGGTGGGGAGGGGAGGTGGTTGTTAGGGTTAGGTGGAGGTGGGGATGTGGAGTGGGTTTATGGTGGGGTGGGGGTGGTAGGGGTTTGTGGTGGGGGAAGGGATTGATGTGTGCTTGGGCGGGATTTATTTGGCCAAACATTGCACCCTTGGACAGGGGTCAAAAGGTCAATTTCTATAGGCGTATATAGGGATTGTGACCTTTTGACCCTGTTGGTTGGTTGGTTCGGTCCTGTCATGACTGACAGCTCGTGACCTTACAGATACTACGCCACAAATAACGATTTTCAGCACAGGAGTAACAATCACGGAGAGGCTGTCCAGTAATCAATTTTATTTGGTCAATCCACCGGGAACGAGGTCTGCCTCTCTTGCGCTTCCCTTCAATCATGCCTTGCATGATCATCTTCTCTAGGTTGTTACCCTTGCGACGTGAGATATGGCCGAAGTAGCTCAGCATTTGGGTGTTGATAGCATGAAGAAGTCGTTTAGACACCCCTATTTCTTCAATAATACTGGCATTGGTCCTTCTCATTGTCCATACGATACGAAGCATACGCCTCCAACACCACATCTCGAAAGCAGCTATTCTGTTTTTGTCAGCTTTGGTTAGGGTCCATGTCTCACATGCATACATGGCAATTGGAAATACAAGGGCTTGGACTAATGTAGCCTGGTTTTTGTTGCTCTGGTTATTCCTCTGTCAGCCCAGATCTTGCTTAGGTTGATCATTGCTGATCTGGCCATTGCTAAACGGTGTCTAATCTCTTGGCTGCAACCACCCTCTTTGGTGATCAGGGATCCAAGGAAGTTGAATTTCGAGACCGATTCCACCTCATTACCATCAATTATGAGAGGCTCTCCAACACCATCTGTGCCTATGGACATGATCTTGGTCTTGCTGACATTTAGACGTAGGCCAAGCTGCTCACTTTCCACCTTGACTTTCTTCAGGAGTTCCGCCATCTCTTCCATATTTGTTGCAAACAGGGTGGTGTCATCGGCATAACGTAGATTGTGTATTTGGTATCCACCTACTGACAGCCCCCCTGGCCAATCATCCAATGCACGTCTCATTATAGACTCTGCATAAAGGTTGAAGAGTGCTGGTGAAAGTATGCACCCTTGACGGACTCCCTGACCTAGAGCAAACCAGTCACTATTTCCTTTCTCAGTGCGCACACAGGCAGCTTGCCCATCATACAGATTGCGAATTAGGTGGACGAGGTGGTAAGGGATTCCCATTTCTGGCAGTGCTGTCCACAATGCGGAATATCTCACACAATCAAAGGCCTTAGCGTAGTCTATGAAGCACATGAAGAGCTCCCTTTGGAATTCAAAACATTTTTCCATTATGTGACGTACATTGGCTATCTGATCTCTTGTGCCGCGGCCTTTCCGGAAACCGGCTTGCTCAGCAGGAAGTTCACGTTCAAGATGAGGTCTGAGAGGTTTGACCCTGTATAAGGCACAAAAACGACTCCAGGTGGTAACAACTACCATTTCTTGAACCCTTGTGATCTGACGAACAATTTGAGATATCGTTTGTCAAAATCGGAGCATGTTCAAATGTTGACCCCCGAAAGCAAAGGTCAACGACCTTTTCACGTTTTGCTCAATATCTCAGTAACCACACATCGGAAGTAGGGCAAACTATACATTTTTAGAATCCTTGTGCTCAGACAAACAATTTGGTATGCTTGTCAGCTTAATAATTGAAGTTGAAGCAATTTTTGATCCCCCAGTATCATAGTATGGCGGCCATATTGGAATTGGCCAATCCGTCCCAGAAGGCTCCAACTATTATACTGCCCCCCCATGACAGAACAGTATAACTGACATTTTGGAGTTTTGGAGTTATTAAAGAAAACATTTTTTTTTAAAAGCCTTAAAAATCTATTCTATGTTTGGTTTTCAAGTTAACATGTTTAAATGTACATTATGAAGCTATTTAAAAGTCATCTGACATTTTCCTGAAAAATGCACATTTTACGTTCAAAATGTCAGTTATCTTGTTTTGTCGTGGGTTTTCCCCAAATATTTGTATGAAGAAATTTTTACAAAACACAATTAAGGCAGGACACATTTTTACAATTGATTTTAATGTTGCATTTAATTCTTTTAAACTCTTCAAAGGTCAACACAAGATGTTTACAATATTTACATGTCTTTTTCCAACTATGTCTGACAAATTTCAGCCAATTTCTTCATGTTTTTGAATAGAAAAGTGATTTTTTTACTTTTTTGTTAATTTTTGTGTTCATCAAAATTTATCTGGCTTGAAAAACTTATAACAATCTGCTAATTTAAACATGTACATAGTATTTGTATCTCTTCCATTTCTTGATTATGGGAATAATCAAAATAAACATTCTTGACAATTGCCATGGAAACAAGACATTTAATGCAAAAATAGTATTTTACTTTTCATGGTTTAAAAACAAATTACTGATATTTCCGACATAAACCTCAAATCCAATCAAAACATATACAAGAAATGTTTTGAGTTTTGAAGTAGCCGGAAGACATTGGCAAAAGATGGGATCCTGGCCATCTTTCTTTGTTGTAGAACAAGAACTATCTGAAATATCCTCGAATTATATGTTCACCATAACATTTATTGAGCAAAAAATAGACAATAATTGGAAAACACTAAAATTATTTACTTTTAGATGAAACTAAACTATCAGAATAAGGTTGTCAACTTGATGTTATCTCGTTTTGTTGTGGGCTTTGTGGAAATTGTTCTCATCATAATCAATAGAAGGAATTTCTATTGTTATGGTTGTCAAGTACACATCCTGTCTCCATGAGGTGTGAGATAAGTTGGGAGCAGTCATGCAGAGCAATCAATTCTGATTGGTTGTTACTGAGTTCAAGTGGTATACCTTGAGTGCACAATTAGTACTCTGTGCTGTTATATCATTTTGTCATGGGGTTTACAGAGAAATATAAATGTTATGTCATTTCAACAGGCTAATTAATTAAACAAAGGGACAATTCTGATTAATTTTTGTTTGTTTTACATGTCTAACATGATGTCCTGAGTCCCCTAAATTGCATAACTCAATTTTGAAAAAAATGTCAGTTATGCTGTTTTGTCATGGGGGGGGGGGGGGGGGGGGGGGGCAGTATAGGCATCCATCAAAAATCAAAAGAGTATGGTAAGAGCAACATATGGGCCCAATTTGGTGCTTTTAGAAGAATGTGAACCAAATTAAAGGTATGACCCGATCACTTTTTTGGGGCTATGATTTTTTTTTCACATCAAGATATTTTGGTATCAGAAGAATCCCCATATTTTTCTCATTATGTCTGTAAAATATTAGGGGCCAGAAATGTTTCATTTGGTAATTATAGGCTAAAATGTGGTGAATTACTGCCAAAGGTGGTTAACCACCAACCAGTCTGTGTACTACTCAATGGGCACATGTCTTTTGACCTTGCGCTTCTAAAAATAGAACCATTGGAGTTATGCAACTCAAACTTTGGAATGCAACCATTTTAATTTAAGGATGACCTTTCATGTAAAATAGAAAACATCAAGTTAACAAGAAGAGTCTTCAAAAAGACAATCGTCGTTTGGACAGCTGTAATGGAACTAAAGAAATTTACTTAACAATGCGTATAATTAAAAGTACTACGGACGATTATAAAATAGTTAAAAATTGTGATATATTAATGAATAAATAAACAATTGATCTGCAGCTATTCGTTGTGACCTACAAGTAGACCTGTGATGAAGATTATATATGTACGTGTAACGTGTTAAGATTGAGTGATAGTGAAGCAACAGTTGCATAACATAATTGGAATATAAATAAATAGTCAAATTATATTTTAGCCCTTCAATTTTAGAATGTCATGCTTGTGTTGTCCTTTCTTACAGGAAGACATATAATTTACATAAGAAGAGATAGGCTATATTTTTGTTATGTATAGTTACATGTAGGCTGTAGCTTACAATCAAGTATTAAATACAAAAATACGCGTCCTATTTAGATGATTGCATTAAGGGGGAACTCAAGGAAATTACTTTTTGAATTTTGAGAGTGCTGTAATTATTGAACTATGACTCAAATGTATTGGCATCATTTTTGCCCAAAAATGATGAATTTTTTTTGAGAAGATTACAAAAAAATAATCACTTTTTTGACCCTATTTTTTTGTACAAAGCTAATCAAATTAATTTTGAGGGAAAAATTCCCATATCGCTTGATTATGATGTTAAGACCCTAAACTTAGGGACGGGTCTTTTTTGTAACCTAATCTAATAATTTGTGGAATTTTGACCAAATAGTGCTAACAAAGTGATTTTTCCCAATTCTTTTCTTTTTTTTGGGCAATTTTTAATCAAAATCATTTTGATAGCTTTGTTCAAAAAAAATTAGGTCAAAAAGTGAATTTTATGATGTATACTTTTATATGGATTTGATTAATAGTTCAATCGTCGGCTTGAAGTAACGCAATCAATCATGCAATACCACGCTGGTAAATGGTGATTTTGCATTGTTTACTAATAAAAATAAATAGATAAAAAGTGCCCTCATCCCCCTTTTATTCAAAAGATAGGACGAGAAACTAGTTTTTATTTTATTTGGCCTAATTAGGAATCACATCGCTCTGTGAATCAGAACATATTTATGATTTATGACCAGAAATGTTAATCTGCAAGAAAATCTACCTTCTAAAAAAATCATGAATAGAGGGCGCCTCTGGAAAATATCACATAATATGCCTTTAATATAGATTAAAAAAAGACTCACATTAATAAACAAACTAATGATATGTAAGTAAAAAATATAATGAAACATCAAAAAGTAGAAAAGTAATACATTAAACGGTCAGGATGGTTGCAGAATCGAACCTTGATTGCCCGCGTGACAGGCAGCGATGCTAACCGTCAGACCATGGGCTTCTATTATGAATATTGAAATGTTACAATATATTTGTCAAGACTGAGCCAACACGCCCATTTTCAGATAAACTCCTATCAATACGCGATGTATAGTGACATGTTAATTAGTTGTCACTTTATAATATTAAATTATGGACAAAACACTAATCCTCTAAGACCTACACTGTCTACTGGTATTCAGGTACCATTTGTAACATTCTTTTTACCAAGTTAAAAAATAAAAACTGAGGAAATTCATTTTTTTAGGCGCATGCGCAGAAGGCGGCTACGTGAAACGTGCTCAATTCATACACGATATAAAAAAGAAGCAGTCCACATAAAATAATGAAATATATCAGTATATTCACAATGCTTGCGATTACAAATGCATATTTTTTAAAGTTATATATGCTTTAGTCTTGAGTGCATTTATAATTCTAATTTTCAGCTGTTAGCATAAATGTAAGACTAAACATACAGCCAATCACGGACACCCATGCATTTATGTGTTTCGACAGGCACAACATCACCGCTACGTGTAGACATTGTGTAAACATGACTTCAATGCGCGGGTCGTACGACGAGATAATGACGTCAAAAGAGCAAACTCCTCACAAGTTAGACACGGACACTTCGTATAGGATTTATACACGAAGGGGGGGGGGGTTACGGGCCTGTATTATTGGGTGTACACGTTTCCAAATGATACGTCTGGCGACGAAAAATCGGGTCATCTACCTTTAAAATAATCCCTCCCCTTTGTTAGGCCCCCAACTTAGTACAACAAATCATACTTAGTGTTAATATTTGTCATCAGTTGGTATTATTCATCATAGGGTATTTTGCATGTTTCACTATCTGTCCCCATCTGGTAGGGGAAAAACCCCAAAAAACCCCACCAACGTATGGGTTTCCTGTAGACGTACTAACCCCAACTATAAGGGCGCACAGCACTAGATCACTCCTCATTTTGTGTAATGGTAGTAAGTTCCGGCAAAAACAAAAAACGATTTTGTGATTAATGGGGTCCTTTTGGGAATCAGTTTGGCGTGAGGGTAGCATTTCATAATTAAAATGAAAGATAATCTTGTGTACTTTGATCAGGATATTGCAAAATATTGATTTTCGATTGTATTGAAAATTTATCACGTGGATGAACACACGTTATCGGAGGCGGTTAGAAGGCGAGCGTCCGGGCTGAAAATAGTGGTGGCGCTGTTTAAATGATCGTATCGTAAATCTAATTGGAAGGTGTAACACTTCTTGACGATTTTATGAAATTTGAATGTGTGTTTATTAGAATAAAGCATTCGAGACATTCCAAAAATGGTTACTAAGGGCCCAAAATAGCGACTCTTTTAGCCCTAATTTACATGTAATCCAATAATTAATGGGCGGTTTATTTAGTGCTGTGCCCCCATATAAGAGCCTAGAGGTGGAACCGAACGGTTTTATAGTGGGTCCAATTTAGATATAGGCAGGGCTATTCGAAACCACTCATCGGCTGTATAGTTTTTCCTGAAATAGCTGCCCGATCATCGGCTGTATAGCTTTTGCCTGAGAAAATATTATGAAAATATCAGACCTACCTAAAAACCTGCTTAAAACGTGGGCCAAAGTGTGGTATTCCCTGACAACTGTCAACAAGTTTTCTATCGCTAATTGATTGAACAAATCCACCGTTGACATCGTGTTAATAAATGTTTCAAAAACTAAAACGATCATATATTTAATACACGCTACATAAACATTAACAAAAACAAATAAACATTTAAAAATAAATATTCATAATAGGTTTTAACCTATAATAAAATGATATTTTGTATGTTATATGATTCAATTAAATCTGTCACCATATTATAAATAAGCTTTTTTGGACTTCAAGTAGCCGGTCGATGATTACGAATTATCCTCATCCCCTAAATATATCAAATCCAAAGTCCATGAGCATGAACCTTCTGAACCTTCTGAAATTGCAGTCAGCAGGGCGAAATTCATCGCATGTCGCTAACTTGTTTGTGTCGTCGTGTATGTTAGTGTGTTTTACCATGGATAAGTCCATGGTTTTACTGAGCCGGTGTTTGAATCCTAATAATGTTGATGAAACAGCTTGTTGGTCTAGATCGTTCCACGCCCTGACTCGCTTGTCCTTGGGAAAAAAGAATTTTTGTAGACATCTTTGCCAGCATATGGGATTTCAAGGTGTTTAGTGTGGTTTCTCCTACTCCCTGCCGTAGGTGATATTTTTGTATACTGGTCCTTTTGAATTCCTCCCACCAAGTCATTTTGAATTTTGAACAGTCATAGCTAGTCTGTTTTTCTCCCTTCTGCATTTTAACGGTTCCCATTTGAGCTCAAGTAGCATCTGTGAAACACTGCTCTCTCTTGTGTAGTCCCCCGTACAGAAGCGTGCTGCTCTTCGCTGTACTCTTTCGAGTTTGTTTTTGCATGATGAGTGAATTTACGGTATACATGCAATCTGCTGATGGGGTTGGGCACTTTACTGTTGGGCAGGATCTCGTGGATGGGGTAATGGTTGTTCCATAAATATAAAGTGCTCAACAAAAGAAAGTCGTACACTTTGTTTAGTTCATTTAAAGTAACTTTCGATTATTTTTTTACAAAACAGGCTAGATAGACATGGATGAATCTTTTAGGCACATTTTCATATCAAACAAACACCTAGCAACAAAGATAAACCATGATAATAGCGCCATGTAAAGAAAATTAGTCACTTTTCAAAAGTCACATTTCCAATAGGCCTACACTACGCGCAGGAAAAGGGGTGTGTATGAGGTTCACCCCCACAGAAATCCTACAGCTTATCTATGTTCACCCCGTTGTGTGACACTGACACTGTTATAACCAGGATCAGTACTGACCAGGATTGACCGGCGGGCAATCGATCACACAGTGCAGCGGTGCACACACCCCTGCGTTGGGCGTACACTTAGTGAGCGGGATATTTGATTCCGAACATAAAGGGCATTATGTGCTTGTTAACAAAAGGTGTTTTCTTCCGCGTAGTGTTTAGAAAATGTGACTAATTTTCTATTAAATGGTACTAATCATGGTTTATCTACGACTTTCTTTTGTTGAGCACTTTATTTTATAACTCTAGGCTGGGGGTCCTAACCTAGACTGTGCAGGCTAAAAGTGATGTAGTGGATTAATACAGAATTAGGCATATCAACCATTCAGTACTAGAAACTAAATAGGGGCCTACTTTTGAAAATTGAAATTATAAAAACAATTCATCTTATCTAATATAGGAGGACTCGACTAGGGAGGGTTATGATAATTTTTTTTAAAGTGGGTTAAAACAAGGGGGGTGTGCCAAAATCTTTGACATGGGTTAATTTTCAATCCATACACTCAAAATACTACTTGTCCGAGAGGAAATGACCGATGATTGTCAGAATTGGTCAACTGTTTGTCTTTAAATGGCCGGCCGCAGGGAGAAAAATGATCCTGAAAAAGTGGCTAGGCCTATGACAGGCGACCTCATTGGCAAAACATTAAAATTTAAAAAACATTAAAAAGACCCATCCATGAATTGATGACGCAGGTGCATAAATATAAATACTAAACAAAAGCTGAGATAAATTGAGATTGGTGGGGGTCTTATTGATCATCAGTCTTGGTTAATAATTCACTTCTTATATTTTGATTGTCTCAGTTGAGACAATTTCGGAATTTCTTCGAGAGGTCATGACAAAAACACAAATACCTTTATAAGGAAGGGGTGGTCATTTTCTTTAGGCCCATTTTCTTTACTCTAGGGGGTGGGTCCCATGTACCGTCGTCATTTTGTTATGACTCCCTCTAAACTACGTGATTATTTCTATGACCCCCCACCCCCCACCCCCACCCAACACACACACAAATCTTCTCACCTCTCTCTTCTCACCTTTCCTGGTAGAACAAATGCCCAGTCGGACAAATGCGCGCGAAGCGTGGACAAAATTTCATTTTTTAACTAACATTTTGTTTTGACCCCGTGTCTACAATGGTAAAACATACACATCAGTGCTACGTGAAACTAATAATTTATTTTAAGTTGCATTTCCCCTTTAATGTCATGTAAGCGTACCCACTACCCCGGTAAATGTTATTGTTCATGGACTGCGTCCTCTGGGTATGAGATTTGGTACAGGGATCTCCTTTCGTACAAATGACGTCATCTCATGTTTAATCATTGGCAACGTTTTGTAATTGGCAAATAAAATTCTCTCAATTTAAATCTCAATCTCAAAGTTATTGACAACAAGGAAAACGAATCAATCCAAACCTCGTATATACAAATCACTTTTATCTTTAACACCTTTGGAATTATTTAAAGTGGTTCAAACAAATATTTGAAACTTTTGGTATGATAGGGAAATAATAATGAATTGACTCTAGAAACACATTATTAGCCAAGAATTTTTCGCCCAACATGTCGGTTTTGAGACAATCCCACTGACAAAATTCTACAAAGAAAATATATCTAGAATTGAGTGTGTTCTGTGCGACTTACTGCCTTCCAAAAAGGTCCGTTCGCAGATCGAAGATATATGGTAAGTAATTGTGTGATCGTTGCAATAAAATAACACTGACAGAAGCTTTATTCGACAAAATAGACGTGTCATAACCTGCCAACAAAACTGCAGTGCAGGATGATTGATGAATGATACAATAAACTATTTTACTTTTAGTAGTATAATAATAAGTACTAATACTAAGGCCTAGACTACATGAATTGAAAATTAGAGTTAAATTGAAAAGCAATCAATTATGTGTGTGTTTTTTATGGGAAAGGTCCCTTTCCTGGTTTTTGGTATGATTTTAAAAATGGAGAGAGAGCTACATGTATGGAATGAAAGCATGAGTTGCCCTACTCCTGGACCTATATTTATATGGGGGATACCAGTAGTGAGTGTAGTAAACTGCTCAACCAACTTAAATGTGGGGGTTCCCTTAAAGACGTCTGACCTGCCTCTTCAAAATGGACAACTTGACATTGACTACCATTCCTACACCAACCCCTCGCCTGACAGTTGCAGATGAGGACACCCTAACCAATTTGAAATCCGCCACACCTATATCGATATCACTTATCAGACGTTTACGCCAATTCATTTTCCCGAGGACTGTGTTGAGATGGATTGATGGAACAGTGAACACCCTACAACAAACGACCGTCGTCCAAACCAGCCCACATTCCTTTAAAACCGCCGAAAAACTTGTTTCCCCAAATTAACTGTCCACCCGCCGCCACCTCCAGTCAAAACTCTTCTTTGGAGTATTTTGGAGGAATACCAAACAAGTACCAAGAGTTGGCATTGGATATTTTCTGAATAAAATTGATCAAACTTTTGCTTCACCCTCACTTTAGTATCAGACTAGTAAGTCCTTGCAGTACCCAAATCTATGATTTAGGTACTTTTTTAGGCAAATGTGTACTTGGTGGAACCATACCAAAAAGAGGAGGCTATCATGTGACTAATTAACATAAATAATTAATGTCTAAATTCTGGAATATAGGCCTAAATAATGTATCAGGGTACTCCGGTTTCCTCCTGCTTTCAAAATCAGTGATCAGTTGTTTCGGTTATCAAAAACTTCCTTGACCCAATGGTATTTGGGGAGCTGCATTGAAAAAATGGTGGATGTTACAATCTAATGTGCGGATAGGATTTGCGCTACAGGCTGCACCCTAGTTGATGCGATCTGATTCTGATGATTCACCAGCAGCGAAATTACAGCGCTTTGTATCCTTTGGCAAAAGCGCTATATAAATGCTGTGTTATTATTAATAAAAGTTGTAAAGCAAAAGGACTCAAAGGAGGCGGCCTTTTTTAGTGCAAAATCACATTTTGTTAGCGATACACTTTGCGAACCTTGACTTGATCTTACATTTGGGATTGTAAGGCAAAAAAGGAGTTTGTTTCCAGTAGCTCACACGCATTTAATTTTGATGCTTGATTTTTGCGCATTTAATTTTTTTAATAGAAAAAACGGGAAAAATCTATTGTTAGAGCACCATCTTTTGTCGAAATGGTGTCCAACATGTATCAAGATGATGAACGGCAAACACGAAAGTGAAAATCCGTTGTGAAAATCACATTTTAGCAAGCATAAGAGCAACAAAAATAGACAAAATTAACCCATTTCAAGTGAATCTCCACTAAAGATTTGCATTAAAAATAAGAGTGATTTAGCTGACAAGTTTTCTTTTTAATAGTAAGGTTATTATTATTTTGTTGATCT
Source organism: Ophiura sarsii (assembly GCA_035610835.1). Lineage (NCBI taxonomy): Eukaryota > Metazoa > Echinodermata > Ophiuroidea > Amphilepidida > Ophiuridae > Ophiura > Ophiura sarsii. The sequence goes on from CM069442.1 coordinate 36,924,897, forward strand.
CGGGTTTCGGGATGGTGATTTTTGTCAAAATGTTTGTGCAGGACTCATTTTCCTGGGACTCCCTCATCACCCTTGATACCCCATTTACAATTGGCAGGATTGCAGGAAATGTATTTTTTCCTAATTTCAAGTCAAGAAAAGAAGAAGCAAAAAGAAGAAAAAAACACTACATTTCGAAGGATTAGAATTGACCGAGTGACATATTTTCTAAATCAGTACGGATAGATGGTGATAATCTGTTCCATAGATGGCCAGATCTGAAAAGACATAAGTGCGCAACTGCGCATACCAGAATTAGAGTTGAATTTAGGGTAATCGATCGTCAGCTACCAACTTCAGAATCATTTTCACAGTCATCCATGGCGTTTGACGTTTATTATCTTAAATAAAATAATTATATTCAAATGTGTCATTGGATCACAATCACATTCTTGGATATACTTTGATCATTGACAAAATCGGGAGATTTTGAAAGTAAGATGTTGATAACCGACCGTTCTACACAATTTGGTTGCAAGCTACCAAGAATTTTATTATACATGTATGTCTTGTTGCTACGTGCTTTGATGTGATATTCAATATCTTTACAATTGGTCTCATGTTTAAATTTTAAGACGATGCCTTAGGCCAAGCAAAGAAGATAGTCTGTCTCAGAAGCCTGCCCGCATTGGTATGTGAAATGAGCTACGGCGCGTATGTCTATGCGCTGAGCCCTAAAAAAACTTCCTTTTTTTTGGATTTTTTGTTGTTGTTTTGATTTTTAGAAAAAAAGTTTTAAAAATGTTCTCTGAAGCTTGGATTAGCAAAAAAAAAAAAAAATTGCATACCTCATAGCCTATTTTCTAAAAAAATCCTTTACTTTGAAAAATGTTTCTGAGACCGACTATCTTCTTTGTTTGGCCTTAATTATTGTTTCTTTCAGTTTTGTATGTGAAGCTAGGATTGCTTGGACCTGGAGCGACACACATCTATATTGTATACATGTTTACTGTACGTAAAGTATAAATTACACAATAGATTTACATTGATCAGTGATTAAAGCCTCACTCTTATTACTCCTCAGACTATATTGCATCATCACAATATTGAATCGATGAGTTGATATCTGCAAAACAAATTGAACCTAAAATTAAAGATCCCTAGCTACATGTGTGTTGATAGCGCTGTTTCATGGCTGCACCATCTGATCTGTAGTATGGGGAACAGTACGTCGTGTGGGTGTTTTTCTTGCAAGACGGCAGAGCCGCGGGGGATTGCCATTCAAGATGATGAGCCCCGTCCCGAGGCCAATCTGGCCAGCATAAATGAAGGTGGTCTGACAGCTTCACTGCAGCACATCATGGATAGAGAAAAGAATACTGATGGTAAGTGGTTTGAGTTTTGGCTTGTTTTATTCGTGGATTATGCCAGGGTTTGCATTTTTATTAGTGTTTTGGGGGCTATAACACTGCCAATTATGAACATGTAGTTTTGGACAGCGTGTACTATTGAGTGTAGTTTTGCATTTTCTTTTTGTGTGTACTATGCAATAGTACACATACACACAAAAGTAAACGCTCAAGAGTGTACGGTGTCCAAGTTACACATTCATAATGTGCAGTGTACATGTAAGGCCTCGCCAACTTGATTTTTAGTTTCCCGTAACCCGCCCGCGCTTCATTTTCATGTCCGCGTTTGAATTCATTATTGAAATTTTGGGGGAAAAATACTGTTTTTGCAATGAAAACGTCCAAATTCATGCATTGTGTTTGATGAAATTGTGAAATGTTTATTCGTTTTGACCAGAATAGCCTTTCTGTAACTTTCATATATAAATTGACCCATTTCATTCTATGATGGTGTGCAGCGGTGTATAACAATACGTCTGACATCCACATTTTGTATAATAATGAAAGTCGTAAAAATAATGAATAATGTGACAGGAAATTAAAGATCAAGTTGGCGAGGCCTAACACCCCGCCCCCCCCACCCCCCCCCCCCCCCCCCCCCCCCCCGTAGCACGCAGAAATTTGTGTTTATCTCGTTAATGACCACCTTTTTCAACAGTACTTTTTTGAAATTGTGGAAAGTTTCATTTGCACAAAGATTTGCGCGTAACGCACAAAAATTGCTGTACAAAACGCATTCAAAAACGTTAAAACATGCGTAGCACGCAAAAATTGTGTTTCTCTCGTTAATGACCACCTTTTTCAACAGTACTTTGTTGAAATTGTGGAAAGTTTCATTTTGTATATAATAAGTTTCATTTTGTCGCACAATTTGCAGTGGTGGGTCCGGACGTTGCTTACCCTATCATGATCCAAGTTTCATTTTACACCGCAAAATGAAAATATCCTCTTCACTCTTTAAATTGTTAATGTTTCTAAAATAAAAGTTTACAAAAATATTCGGATGTAGTGGGATTTATTTTTTTGCTACACAAATTGTCTTTCTACACCTACAAATGTATTGCCTTTTTAAAACTGAACAATTCTAAACTAAAGCGTGCACAGTGCACAATTATTTTTGTCCACCCAGGCGTTATACTATCCATTTGGCCAAACTTTTTTGAACCCAATTTATGTACCAAAAACCTTTTGGTCCCCCCTTTGGGCAACTTCAAACTGCAATCTTGTTTTTTTCCTACCCCTATTTTTTCCTTTATCCCTACACAATACACATAATGACTTGTTTCTGCCTCTAAATAGCCAGAATATCCATTGTCTGTGTATATGGGTTAGCAACAACAGTGATGGGAGCAACAGTGAATAGGAGCCAGGGCAGCATTGCAGTGTGATAACTCTTTTGACCTCAAGTGACCTGGTGGACCAAGTCCTTCTTAAATATTGTTTGGCCTTGCATAAATTTGATACAATCCAAGAAAAATGCAATGCAACCTCTTCTCCCCTTTCAACATTGATTAGTGTCGTTATCTCTTGACAGCAAAACAATTGGATCCAACATTTATTGGTGGTGAAAGGGATAGATAGAAAGGGAGTTCTGCTTTCCACTATCCTATCTTCTTAATCTTAGTAATTTTCATGTGTATATTTTTATTAAGGCATATACCGTAAGACATATGAGACATATTAGAAGAATGAAGTGTTTCAGCTATCTTTTGCATGGATAATATTGCAGATCATATTCATCACCTGCTCTATATTGCCATCTAACATAATACATTGTGTAACAGTGGACAACAAAAAAACCCAGACAGATGGTTTGTATCACTGTATTGTTCAACACTTGAATGTTTTAAAATTGTTGTACCAAATGTACCAAACGTGAGAATTATTTGTCTGGTTCATGGCAAATCAACAGATCTTAACCATCCATTCTCATATTGTCAATTTAAGTAAATTGAAATAAAGTATTTTATAAATTCACAGTGGTCCAAAGTCAAAACACCCACCATATGAAATCTCTTTAATATGCATTTTCTTAACTGGTTTAGATTCAACATTATCTGTAGAAAGCTCAAGCTGATTGCTGAGGCCTAAAGCAAATGTAGTGGGTATTGGGTCTCATCTCTTTATTCCAAGCAATGTGCGCTTTGCTTGGCACTATGAGCAAAGATGCTAGTCTTTTTGGTTATTTCTTAATTTCAGGAATGTCTTTGTTAAATTCACTGAATTTTATTTCATGATATATAGAGCAAATAATATGAACATTATAAAGATAAAGGAAGAGAATTAGCATGCTGTTGGCTTCATCCAAGAACCATATGTTCATCCAACGTTCGACATAACATGTATCGCATCGCAAAATGTTTGCGACGCAACTGCTAATCTCCATCGCATATTTTGCGATGCCATATTTCGACTAGGAAGTACAAAATATGTCCAAGTTCTCACGCAACACACAAGCAAGGCCACAAAATTACGAAACAAAATCAACAAAACTGAAACAAACATGGCGCCGAAAATTCTATAAGCGCGTTTTTTATTGGTTTGTGCTTGTAATGTTTACTATACGAAGACCAATCACAGTGTCTGTTCCATCGCTAGATCAATGACGTAATTTATAATTACTTTCGCAATTTCTGATTTTGCGATGGTTCTCATGTTATCTTCGGTAATGGCTCATAGCAGTGACCGGCCGCATCAGGCTCCTATATTTACATGAATTATAGTGAGCTAATGGGCAATATGGATTGCTGAATTCGCGATTAAAACGTTGCATATATCACAGACAGATAAGTTTGTTTTTTGAAACTTAATAAATAAACACAAAGAAATGACCATAATCTCCTGAGAACAGTGTATTATAACTTAAAGGGGCACTAAGAGATGTGTTGGAGGCTGCGCCCTCAATTATGATAAAAACTGAGATCAGTTTATTTTTATAATTGTATTAATGTATGAACTTATACACCTATAAGATTAAGAAAAATCAGCTCTCTTTGTACAAGAAAACGTCGATTCAAAAATGCTCGTACAGCCGCGACGAGCATTTTATGTCCGACAGTATCCCCTTGCAGTACGCGTGAAACATAACGCGAACCATATTTGCATAGAGGGCGTTTTTCAATAAATAGCGATGATATTGTTTTAATCTAGTTTTGCTGTGTTTTTGTTAGTAGAAACAACAATAATGGCAATTTTTAATGTTCATCTTGAATTCTGAAGTAAATTTTTAAACATTTAAAATGTTCAACACCACTTAATGTCCCTTTAAGTCTACAATGTATTATGTCAAACTCAAATAAAATATGCGCCATTGCTACACTAAAAAAACAAAAAACTGCTACACTAAACTTAGGAATTGCTACGCAAGTCCTAAAGTGGATCGCAGTTTTTGCTACGCAAAAATATAGCCAAGTCTGACGTTGTGTTCATCATCATGCCTATCTATAAATTAGTCCCCATTGTTTTGTTTTGTTTTGATGGTTGTCATGGAAAACAGGATGTTTACTTCCTGAATGAGTTCATCGTGATATTTAAGTAAACATATCCACATCCTCTGTACCGGACCAAGCATTTGATTTAGCCTTGTTAATAAATACACAGATTTATTCATTTCAATGTCTATTGATCATTATATAGTACCATATTGATTGTTTTCATGGAGTGATGAATTAACTCTTTTGGCTAATGGAGGTTGATGCTAACTCATGTTTGGTATCAAGCCTTGATTTAAGGATGTGTGAACTGGGAGCTACTTTGTAACTTTTCTGACAAAAGTAGCTCCCGCTCCTATATTTGCTATGCAAAATTTGAAAACACCGGGAGCTAAAACTTGACAATTTATGACGAATTAGGCTAGTCATAAGTCTTCCGACTTAAAAACATTGTCCCCATTTGAGAAAAATGAATTGAAAGCAAAGGTTTTACATAAAATCTGACTATACTTGGATTAATAGATAATGGGGCTTATAGATACTTGAATTAATAGAACCCATGGCCTTTTGGTCCCAAAGCGAATGTCATAACCACTAGACCAGCTAGGCTGTCGCCATCAGTGCCGAGGTGTACATGTATTCTCTGTGTATTACGGAATGAATCTACTTAACTATACAATAGAAGTCTTTGCACTAGACTAATTGGTGATAGCTTATTCATCGGTAGTTCAAACCTAATGTTTTCATCACACATTTTTGCCGAATAATGGAGTGGCTCTAATTATTCATTAATCAATATCTTTTTTTATAGACTACAAAATCAATATTTTGACAAATCTTTTTTCAGACGATAGCCAGGACCCTTCACTGCATCCAGGAACCAGTACACTCTTCCTCAGTAAATCACAAGTATTTGGTAAGTAATCTTGGTAAAAGAGCATGGGAAGTATTTTTTATTTAAAGCTTTGTACAGGATTTAATCAAAGATAATAGATCATCAAAGAAAGAACAACTAAATCCCAACAATTTAGGTGATTATCATGAGCATTTTAGTCATATTTAAACAGGTATGACCTCCTCATCAAATAGCAACAGACAAATTCCATGACGTAAGAAAACTGCAGAAATAATTATATGCCAGGATGGAGCAAATATTCTTCCTAAAACATTTGCCCAAATTTGATTTGATCAACATTTGAATTCCTATTTTCTGTTCCTAAATAGACACATACCAATTTAACTATGTACAATTTGCAATGATTTACAAATTACAACATAAATGATTAACTTTCATGTGCATTTGAAAAAGTGATCTATTTCATTAATGACCATTTATTAAATGTCATATCACAAGTAATACCCTAATTACATTGAGGGATGCAGACTAATATAGAATCAGAGAGAGATATGATTGATCAGTGTCCCCAACAGAAAATGTCTCCAAGATGTGGCATAAGTGCTATCTAGGCCACGGCCCACAGCAGCCTCGATGATCTTCCTGCATCGCATCGCATATCATTTCGGACTGTAAACATTCTTAAACATGGAACCACCAAGGTGTTACAGCTATAGCGCACATAATACTGGAGCGATTAGTGATTGAACAGCACCCACAAGAGGCTAGTGTCCTAATGAGCAATTCTCATTGTTTAAAACGCTTATCGTTCCATTATTTTTATTTTTATAGAAGTGTGGGGATCAGCAATGGAAAAGAAATTGAACTCTATTCTAAATATTTCTTTGATCAACGACTTATAGTGGTCACACTCTAGGGCTCCCACACAGGAATCTGCAACAAACCAATTGAATTATACATCACTGTTTTTTGTAATATACACATTCCGGCAGCGCTATAGCTCACCTCGCCAGATGCGAGAGAGGGCTGTCAAATTATTGCATGAGAACAAAAGAAAAGCCCTTATTTATTTTCATTATTATTATGTGATAAACACTTATGCTGCTGTAGCCAGGGCCCATGACCGAAAGTATAGCCCACATTTCGGTGAGCCCTTTTAAAATATGTTAGTAGCCCAACATTCCAGTGATCGATTTATGTGAACAAATTTGATTTGTGTAGCAAACTGTTGCCAAATTCCTACCGTTCGTTAAAAATGATAAACTGTTACATTGAAATGCATAGTATAAAAATTGCTTTACACTTTTAGATTGTATAGCAAATTCCTCAAAGTGTGGAGCAATTAGCGACACGACACTGGGTAAATCGTACGCTGCCCAACAAACCTTGGTACATGTATCTGTTTTTCATTACCACTGCGAATGGGTAAAAGTAGCCCAATTTGTTCGGTTTAGCTGTAGGGTTGGCAATACTTTGATTGATCACTGTCTATAAAGTGAGTGCATGTATGTGTACATTTTATAAGATATATAAGGTTAACCATGTATGTTGTATGTGCTGAAACTATATTAACATTTCGTGAGATGTGCTGTGCTATACTCCCTATACATGTATCAATTACTGACAATGTGTGGGGATATCTGTCAATAGTTGTCAGAAGCAAATAGAGATAAAGTGGAGGAATGAGTGGAAGTATAATTTCCTTTTTATAAAAAAGATGGGCATTTAAAGGTAGATGACCCGATCACATTTTCGTAACACAGAATTATTTCAAACATACGGAGATTTTCATATCATATGAAAGCTCGTATTTTTCTCATCATCATACTGAAATTTGACGGCCTAAATCGGTATAATTACGGAGAAATCGATGAAATAACGTCGAATTACCGCGAATGGTGGTAACCACCGATATAGTTTGTGTACTACTCAATTGGTACAGTTCACAGCATCTTGTGCGTCTAAAATTAGAACCATTAGAGCTATGCAACTCAAACTTTGGAACACGACTTTTTTAAGGATGACCTTTCATGTAGAATAGAAAACTTCAAGTTGAAAATCGGAAATGTGATCGGTCATCTACCTTTAAAAAAATAATAAATAAAATTACACAAAAATTAAAAAAAAGAAAATCAAAGAAGAATTTTTTTAATAATAATAATGATTAAGATAAAACCCTCTACAAATTGGACATAACATATCAAAACATTTTATGATAAATTTCAGACTTAAGGTTAATAAAACATGAACTCGATATTTGTAAATGGGACAAAAAGGTGATGATGCGAAGGGACTCCGCCCTGCCACATATTTATCCAGGGTGCAACAACAAAACAGTTGAAATTAAAAGATGTATGATGTTGATCAATACTTTAAGTATGAAAGCCTTGCGTTCAATGTGCACATATTATTGTAATCCAATTTATAAAACAGTCAGCAGCCAAGGATGCTTTAAGGGTGTTTTTATCTAAACAAATAGCTGATTTGACTGGGGTTTTTTTCTTCATGATTTGGGACCCATAGTTGTTTTTCTGCGATTGGAAGACCCATGTTTAGAGTGAATTTAGTTCAGGTTTTTTTTCTCACAAATCCAGCACAAATCATGCCCATGTTTAGGGATTTTTTTCTCAATAAAGCAACCCATTTGGACGGCACATACCTGAGTGTATGAATGTTGATCATTCAAATCGTCCGACTCAAAAAATTGGGAGTAATTCTGTTATATCCTTTACAGAGGTATTCATAGTGCATGATTTTTAAGAACGACACATTCTACCGGAGGTATAGGTGTAGGTGTGTAGGGTATAACAGAATTATGCCAAAATTTGAGTTCAATCACTTCAGTGGTTCTAATGGTTCTAGTGCAGGATAATACAGTTTGGAATAATTTACTTATTTTTTGAAGTACACATATTAATCTTAGGCCCTTAGGGGTAAGGCTATATTAAGGCTATATATTAAGGCTATAATAGGGTTTTTTAAAAAACAATAATAAATATAAAATATGGAAATCCTTGTAAAAGTGACCTTTTGTATTTAAAATGATGTGATCAATGAAAATCTTAAAAAAATAGGTGAAAAAAAAAATTAACACGCATCAATTAACAAACGCTCGAGGGAGCTTTGAGACAAAAGATTTTGTTTAATATAGCCTTATGGGGGAAAATATGGTCCTTTCTGTGATTAGATATCAAAATCTCAATTTTGATGGGAAGTAGTAGATTGGGACAGTGATACACACATTTAAATGGATGGACAATCACATCAAATCAAGTTTCATTTATTATGGCTTGTCGGGTCTTGTGCAATGCTCTACTGTTGAGCTATACTGATCAATTACAGGAAAGGGTGTAATGTCACGCAAAACAGAAAGTAGAGACTTATTTCGTTAACCTTTTGAATTAAAAGATGTGACTGTTGTGTCTGTTGTTTTGCTCATTTGGTTGTTTAGTTATTGTTTTGTTTGCTTTTTTCTTTTGTGGGTTTTGTTTTCGTTTGTGTGTTTATAGGTTTTGTCTTTGTTTTGTGGTGTTATTTGTTTGTTTTGTGTTATTTCTTCAATTTTGTATGCATGTTTTTTATTTGTTTGTTTATTTGTTTTTTGTTGGGGGTCATCTTAAAGGTAAAAACCAATGTCAAGTATTTAGTAAATGTGAGCATATAGTCTAATAGGATTGCATTGTCAACTTGTTGTCATTTCTTACGCAGAAGTCTTACATCAGGACAGAAGACGAAACCATCAACAAAACCACAAATCAGGAGCTGGGAGGATGAGCAGATCCAGCTCCTGCTCCACTATATTCTTAGATGACAGCACCGTAACACAGCCCAATTTAAAAAATACAATTAAATGGTAAGTCTGTTAAATTTTAACTCCCAATGATGATAAGCGGAAAGCTCGGTTAATGGTTAATCAATATGTTGGATCTATAACCATCGGTGTGTGTAGATAGAGCAGGCATTATGGTGACAGCTGTCTGGGTTTGTCGGCCAGCATCACAGTTTCAGACCTGATTTAAAGGCGAGCTCAATTATGGCTAATCTACACAGACTCTCAATAAAAATGAAAATAATAATAATAGTAATAGCGACAAGGCACGTATCCACTCTAAATAAGAGCGCTCAAGACACAAACATAAAATAAAAAATAAATAAAAAACGATAGACAACAACAATAAAACGACTGAATTATTACAAAATGTCTCAGACATCAGATGTGTTTTCAACAGTGTTTTGACATTTGAAGATTGTAACAGTTTTTGGAGTTTTTATACGGATAGGAAGTTCATTCCAGAGACGAGGAGCTGCAACAGCGAAATATCTGTCTCCCCAAGAGCGCTTAGATATAGGTTCTTGAAGAAGTCGCATTTGTCCAGAACGAAGAGTGCGAGTTTACACATAGTTTGATAACAATTCAGATAAATATGATGGGGCAACATTGTTAATACATTTATATACAATCAGCAATAGTTTGAAAACAATATTTGTCTTAATATGAAACATTGTATAATAACCAAATGATGCGTTTTATTCCGTCAAAGGCTTGAAACATGTGCGGGACTATTTTGAAAAATGCTAATTACATTCCAACTAGGACTATATACCATTGTTGAAAGTGAAATTTATGCAGATATGGAAAGCAGTTCAAATTCCAATTAGGCTACTTTCAATGTAAAATAGTAATACCAATAAAGAGACCATCATTAGCAAACAAAATTGGCAGATTAACATAACTTTGTAATGTCCAAGAAATCGTGTGTACATGTAAATGGTGGCAGCAATGGCATTTTAATATGGTGTCACAATTGTTATTTTGTTATTATTGGCATTTCAATATGGTGTCACAATTGTTATGTTGTTATTATTTCTATTAACAATTGTGTTTATTATTGTTGTTACAGTGTCGCCCTAGCCATATATTATCATATAAAAAACAGAGAGTCGGACAGACAGATGGATATATTCGACGAAAAATCCCACCCATTGACCGTAAGTTACCCGTGCAATGCACATCTGAAATTATAATTTGAGTTTATGAATTGGTAAGGTTTCTCCTTCATACAGGCAGTTATTTCAATATTTAGGTGCCACATATACCCAGACATAGCAAGTTACTGTAAAACACTATTGAAAATGACTGCTATTTTAGCGGGCATTTAATTTCGCGAATCCACATCCCTCTTGAAATTCGCGAAATTTAATCCCCAACGGTGTTCGCGCATCTACGTGGTCAGCGTGCGCAGAACGCAAGTTGTCGATTGGTGATGCACATACGCTGGAACATGATTTAATCCCTTTCAACAACTACTAGGGATTGGAACGCCATTTCATAAATAGACAATGCAAATAAGAACATATTTTAATGCAGGCCTACTTCATTATTAACAATTTCATTCAATTTTCAAAAAACTGAAATGACCAAACTAACCTATAACTAAGTTCCTGTAAGTTTCAAAACTGGATGAAAACAGTTGGCATGGTCATTCCAAAAACAACACACAATGCGACTGCGATCGCGTATTGCATGAAAACATTATACGCGTGGTGCGGATCGATCGGCGCGATGGGTGCCCATAGCAGCGTTGTTTAACTCAAAATCGACAACGCTTTGCTACTGTACTTAATGAATGGGGAAGTTGTTGAATACTTTATCACTTATAATATAGAATACATTGTATGAATAATAAGCATCCATTGTTTTCTTAAACCCAATTTCTCGTATCTCACTCTCTCTCTCCGTATTACAGAAAGATGTAGTGCCTGAAGACTATCATAGATATAACCCAGAACATAAGCATATTTATAGGTTTATTAGGATGTTATTTAATGCTGCCCAACTCACCGCAGAATGCGCCATAGTAACGTTGGTAAGTACTTTATCTAAACTGCAATTAAGTAATGTGGGGCAAAAATTCAATTCCAAGTTTGATTCAAGATTTTTGATGGCATCGTTACAAATTTTGCACCTGAAGTGATGGTGCAGGTAAATTTGGGCCCACTATGACTCAAATTAAAAATTATTTGAGAAGCAAAAATTATTTGAGAAGCCGTTGATTTATAGGTGACCTTAAATGGTTTGAAGGAAGAGAATTTTTTAACACCTTTGACATTATGACATTTTTAAAGGTATGGCAAACTCTGCACATTATACTTAGAGAATAAAGGTATTTCGTTAGTGCGTACCTGTGTTATATTGTGTTATATTGACATAAATGTGGACGGTAGTATTATTTTTTGCCTAGAACAACTCAGTGTTGGTGTTTTACTTAAAACACTACTACTCATCCACAATGTCAGACAATATAGCACAGGTACGCTCAAACAAAAAACCCTTTATTTTCTTAAGTATAGCGTGCAGAGTTTGTCATACCTTTAAACAAAATTAATGAAGAATACCCTCTATTGTACATCTGGTTTTTTACCAATGTTCGACCTATTTGTAACAGACTAACATACTAAAATGAAAATATTTGATTATAACTAATATCACTGATCATAATTGTTTGTAATGATTTGCTCCGTCCCGACAGGTTTACTTAGAGAGATTACTGACATACGCAGAAATAGATATAACACCATCCAACTGGAAAAGAATAGTTCTCGGGGCAATATTACTGTCTTCCAAGGTCTGGGACGACCAGGCCGTCTGGAATGTAGACTACTGTCAAATCCTAAAGGATCTTACCGTAGAAGACATGTAAGTACTATATCAAAATTATAGAATACAAGCATAAAAAAAATGAGCCTGATTCTACCTCGAGATAAACTGTATAAGATCTTTGTAAATGTGTTAAGAGTAATCAGTATCGTTGTCTTTATTTGTTATGCAGGAATGAACTGGAGCGTCAGTTTTTAGAAATGCTGCAGTTCAACATAAACGTTCCCTCCAGTGTATATGCAAAGTATTACTTTGACCTCCGTGCGCTCGCCGACGCAAAGGACTTGGCTTTCCCATTAGAACCACTCAGTAAAGAAAGGGCACAAAAACTAGAGGTAAGATAATAGTGATTTACACAAACACAGAATACCTCTGCTGTAAGCAACGTTTGATTTGGGGCATCAGCCTAAATTGATAGTGAATTCTGCTCTCTATGCTAAAGGGGAACCAATAGTTGGTCAATATCTTGTGTATTTGTGTATTTGAACTCACATTGTGAAGCCGACCCAAAATAAGAAATGAAGAGGGCATGCAATTTAAAGCAATTTGAAAGGGGCACCAACTTTCTCCAAGGAAATTATGTACTTTTGAATGAAGTGAAAACAGCCAGAAATTGAGGGCATCAAGGCTAGATGGGGCGATGCTTTTGAGCCCTGTTGTGGGGTGGAATGTGTTATCACATGCATAAAGAAGTTTACCATAGCTCAATGACAAATTTGCTGATTTTAAAACATTTTCTATTATTTTTCATCTTCAATTTTCAGGCAATAACAAGACTGTGCGAGGAGAAAGCTCAGGACGCTACCCTCTCCGAGTTGAGGAAAACCTCCAGCATGGACGGCATTCACCTAGTACCCCGATATAGTGCGGCTATCATATCATGACCTCCGATGACTATTGTTTGTAACAGTAACTTAGTGTATACTAGCTATATTCTACTTCCTGTCCCGTTGGCAGGTGAGGTCACAAACAGGGGTCAACGGAACCATGGTTCTTGAAGCAGGAGTTATTTCTTTATCAAAATGTCCCCCGATTCAGAGGTGCTTGTTATGATATGTACTAGCGTTGAATTCACAACAATGAAGGATTGATGAAGAGCAAAAAAAAATGTTCTGCTATATTGCCAATATAACTTCAATTTATGTTCTGTGAATGAACCTACGGCACATATTCTCCTGGCTACGGTCAGACACAAGTGGGCGCACTCCAATTAGCTCAATGCGCATGTTTGAAATCTCACAAAAATTGGGTAACCAATCAGACGTGTGAGGTCGAGCTTACGGGCTTGGGCTCCAGAGATATCCGTTTCACCATATTAAGGTGAGGTTGATAGCGCATACTTTTACAAGAGGTCAACCTCATTTGACATGCATCTATTGTCTTGAAATAATATGCAATTAAGAGATCCATGATATTTTTCGTGCATATGTCCCCTCCCTCTCCTCCTCCCCCTCCTGTTCCTGCTTATTTGGACCTTTAGAGTTGTTATGGGTTTGGCAAGAGCACCAAGTGCATATCATACAAATAACTTATTTTAGTCTGTAAACCTGAAGATGTGCAGTATCATCACCTTCTAAAACCAAGGGTAGAATTGTGTCACATCTTGCAAAAAATCCATGTGCATTCCTCCAGAAGAACTTGATGCAACTTGATGTAGAAAAATGATCAGTTTCTGAGAATTCTTTTACACTTTTGCACACACAAAAATCAGAAGCATTTTTGGGAGAATGAATTCTCAGATTTTTACTATGGAACCTGACATTTTCAAGGAAATACTCATCTAGTGTTTACGGAAATCATGCTACAGTAGCCCAATGGGCCTTCTTTAACTTTAAAAGAAGACGAAAAAATACTGTTGCAAAATGTTACAATTCAAAATCTGCTTGATTTGAACCACTGACCACTACCACTACCTTTGTATTTTGGATAAATGAAAATAGAACTCACTTATGGTGGATATTAAACACATTGTTAATGTTCAAATTTGTGCTCAATCAAAAAGCTAACCATGATTCACAATTGTCATAATCAACTGCCCACCTGTCCTAGAATCCTCAATAGTCATTTAATAAATTACTCAAGCCATATAAAATGTTGCTATTTCAGACATTGCCCGTATAGTCTGCACATGTGTATGGCCTTACCATTTGGTACTAATGGGTGTTCAGGTTATTAAGACCAATGACCTACATGCAGTTTTAATATTACTTACTAATTTTGGATTCAAAATGGCCAGCTTAATATGGTAGTGGTTCTAAATGAAATGTTCTGATCTTCTGGTCAACCAATGGAATCATATACTGTAAAACCACTTAATTTTGCGAGGGATGTGGATTTGCAATAGGAGTAATTTTAAATTCACGAATTAAAGTATCTGCGAAATTATAGTATTTTACACTTACAGTGATTAGAAAATCAATTCCGTATTTCAAAGAGGTCGCCAACTGTTGACTCAACATACATTCATTGAAACGATGCTAGCCTTTAAACAAGTTCACAACAGAAAGAGTGTAACAACACTGTTTAAGCAAGAGTCGTTTCTATAGTTTGATCAGTACCAAATTGGCGAAGGATACAGAAGGACGCATGCGCATGAAGACAACAAGCCCACTGCATCATGCGTGACGTGTGCGTGCAACCATATACGCATGTGTGTGGCCATGATCGCGCATGTACGCTTGGATTACTTTTGTGCGCGGAGAGATCAAAAACGACTATTTCTCACCAATTTCTCAACTAATTAAACTATAGTCTAGGATGTATGCTCTATTCAACAGTTGTACCCCAAAGAGCAAGTAAGATAAGACATGTTGTTACACCACCCTGAAAAGAGTCAAGTTGCTTCTTATCTTTCAATTAGGAATATTTATTTTGGCAAATGAATTGTGATTTTTCACACACAAAATTGGGATTTTTCACCAAAAAAGGGGCTATTACTGTCACTAATTGTCTCAATGAAAACCATGGTGAAAAAATATTGGTGTTATTGTTGGGAAAATTAATGAAGAATGCAGTTGTATATCATAATCTGTTGTCTAAGGTGGTCCTGTGTACATGAAAGAGAACCTTCCGTTACTCTTCCCAGCAATGTTCTAGATCAGACGTACTACAAAATTATGGGTAGACGATTTGTACCTGGGCAGATTGTCTATTAGAAGGCATAACCAAGGTTCTCTTCATGCATGCAGGACCCCCCAGACAATGGGCATCATTCAGTGTGAAATAAGGAGCCCATATATGACACTTAGGAAGATAAAAAGGGTGCTTTAAAGTTGCCTTTCATACCATTTTGGTTTTATTTCCATTTAAAGCAATGGTTGAGAGTAACATTTGGACTCCTTCTCAACAGACATTGGACTACGTGTACCAATATATATTTGCAACAGGAAGGACGCTTGCTATGAAATACAAATCATGTTTGACGAACTTGACCAACCGGGAATATTTTCCCAAATATATCAAAACACTGCACCAATATTATGGTGCTTACTATTTACTTATAGTTAATAGAGCATTGTATACTTTCCATCAATGGGTGCTATTTAATAGCAATCTAGCCCGTATCATCAGCACTTCAATTCCTTGAAAAGGCACTTTTATAAATACTATGTATCAACATAGGCATCAATCTGTCATCAAATGTCAGAAGGAGGGGACAAAATGGGCTACTAATTTTTACCCAATGTGCTGAAACATTAGAGGACCTAACCCCGTTCTCCCCGAGTTGGTTACAATCATCAGCTATAGTCCGGGGTCATAATGCTTTTTTGAATTTTGGTGCATGCTTGAAAAATCATTCAAGGTTCGTGTAAGATAATCTTACGTTATTGGAATCATATTCAAAGTGTTATTATATCTTAACATTTTCCACGCTGCTAAATTGGTTTTACCATATATATATACAAAACAGATTTTTCAGAAACCTTTCCCAACTTTCATGGCCTATCTCAAGGATTACAGGACCAATACTAGGCATGTTTGTACTTTTTTCAATGCATTTCTCATGGTGATTCCAAATATGGTAATGAAATTCAATACTTTTGACATTTTTGAAACATTCTGTGAAGTTTTTGAATGTCGTGTCTAGACACCTGCCGCATGGAAAGGGTTAATCACCTGGGCACAATTGCAATTTTACAGTAGCTTGTTAGGACGAGCTTTCAAATTAAACAAAATGATGCAAATAGTAACATTGACCGAATACAACATCCACTATCCTCAACTTGGATGTTACTAACTAAATAGACCAAAATGCCCCTAAAATGCAATTAGGCGGTATAAATCCTGAACCAACTCTACTTATTGTAGAACTTGTCCTTTTATGGATGCTGTTTTTAGAGATTATAGACCAAATGCACTCTGACACAGTTTGGGTGCTTGATCACATACCATGGAAGTACTATCCATGATCAAACTTATTTATTTTTTGAAGACCAACTCAATAATGCACAACAAAACCGAATTTGGGTTTGGGTGCTTAAAATCATTAGCTTAAACTATTTATTAATTATTATTATTATTGTATAATCCAACTTATTGCATGGTCCAAAATGCACCTCTGACATTGATTTTTTGGCACTTCCAACCACACCTAACCAACCATATTTATTAGAGAATTGTTAGATGCTGAAATAATGTAAAATGGCAGTGGAGAAGAATTTTGAAATTGTGTAAAATAAATAACAATAATGTACACAACTGAGTTGAGTGTTAAAAGTGTCATAAGTCAATGAAAAAACCTGTTTGACAGGGCCGACCTACCCATATGTGTTTTTTCATTACTTTTTGTACAAACAAATTGCAAAACATTGTCTAAAAATTTTGATTTGTTTTTGTTGTTGGATTTTTTATATATTTACCAACATTTTGAGAAAATAAACCCCAACAAAACGCCCGCCCGACCCTTCCTGAGAGGTGGTCCGTTTTCCTGTGGAACAGGTTGTTTTGTGGCCTATACTCCCTGTCATAGCCTTGGACATAATTCCATCAAATCATGCGTACGTTCGAGTTGCGTACGTATGTGCGCAGGTACGCATTGCAATGCGTAGGTGCGATTGTGCGTAAACACGGAAGTGCGTACCGGTCCCTTTAAACAAATAATCGCGCATCCTAATTGGTCAATTGTGAAATCGTCACACGCCCTAATTGACGGCGCGTGACTTTGTTCGCGCCTGTCAAGCATTTTGAAGCCGCGCCCCGCAAACAACAACAGCATAAGCTCGCGTAAAATAACGCGAATTATGCCCAAGGGACTATGACAGGGAGTATAAGCAGAGCCGACTCTGATTAGACTGTTTGGAGATAGGGAACTTTAGGTCCCGGCCATGCATCAAGTGTTTGATGGAATAAAGTGCATCATCTAGTTGTAACAAGGCACTTTATTGTACCGTGTAATTGGTGAATGCCTCAGACTTTAAAGGGAAGCGGTCATGGTGAGGATTCTAACGGAAATTGAACAGCGCGCGGCGACTATTTGAATCTAAACAAGTTGGACATTGGCGCAGTCTGTAATTGTTCTACGTATGTTTACATGCAAGCGGTATTGTGTGCGACTCTACAACAATCTCTTAACCCAATGTGGACGGCGCGCTCAATCAACCATCCTTCATTTGATTGAATGCATTTTCTATCGTATGATGTAAGTGATGTATTAGTTATGAGCTAAGGTTTAGCTGGTACAAAATCGTCGTCAGCGGTTTCTTTTCCTCACCATGCGCTATTCCCTTTAAGTACACTATATCCGATATGTTCATCCCAGAAGTACGAATGTGATGTCAGAAAGTATTCTAAACTGCTCAAAAAAAGTTCGGTAATTTGTTTTCAAATGCCAATTTGTCAAATTTTTTGTAATATATTCATATTGTGTTTCACATCATTGAAATGCTGACGTGTTCCGCTTTCCAGCAATACCTCATTCGTAGCAATTGCTTGTGTCAGTGCTAAGCCATCAGCTTGTGAATGTGGGAGGGTCTCATTCAAAATGTGCCAAATTCCCCACTATTAATATTGTTAAACAACATTTTTGCTGTGTTGTAGAGAGATGTTCTTTTGACTTCTGAGGAAAAAATAGTGATAATTTTGGCACATTCAGGTTGAGATCTCCCCATATTCTTAAGTTCAAGACTGTTTTCTGGGACATGTTCATATTGTGATGCAAACCATTTGAAAGCTAATGTGTTCATCTTTCCAATGATACCAACTTTATAGCAATTACTTGTTTCAGAGCTCAGCCACATGCTTGGGAATATGGGGAGGTCTCAATCTGAATGCAAAAATCATTAATATTTTGTCCTAAAAAGTCAATAGAGCATCTCTCTACAACATAGCAAAAATATCGTTTAACATTTGTTTTACAGTGTATTGCCGACTGCCAGAACTTGCTGCTTAGACAGAAGCTTCATCCATACAGCTGTTCCACTGTGGAACAGTCTTCCAGACAATGTTGTTGGCAACATCCTAGAGTAAGGACTCCAATCTTTAAGGCATCGTCATGCTAACAGACACTTTCTCTCCAACTCTTCAGAGTATGTTAGCTAAGCTCTCTCGATTTGTCAATGACCTCCAGATATAATTGAAACAAGCAATTGCTCCGAATGAGGTGTCATTGGAAAGAGAAACACATTCCCTTTTCATTGATATGAAACACAATATGACTATATAACAAAATATTTGACAATTTGGCGATTGAAATCAAATTCCCGAACTTTTTTTTGAGCAGTTTATTTTTGCGTGGATCATTATATTGTGTTCTCGCATGTGCAAAGAGAAATTACTTTATCAGTGTGTAAATGATGCATTTAGGCAGCCAAAAAACAACCCGTTGTACAGGCTCGACCTACCCATTTATTTTTCACATTTGAGAATTTAAAAAATAAATTACACATTTGTGAACATTTATTGGAAAATAGGGTGTGTTTTTTGTCGCCTGAATGCTTGAAAGTTGAAAACACATCGATATCACATCATACTTCAAGTGGGATGAAGTTTAGTATGAATGTTAGGAGAAAAAAGAAATACGCAATGGGAATTCAAAAATATATATATACAATGATGAATTGGGATAAGATATTTTCAGAATTATCATGTACCATGCATAACACATACTTTTCTAGAATTAGCACTTTTATCTGATTTCTTGCCTTATTGTTTTTTTGTGTGTCGTTTTCTTTTTTGGAGGGATGGAGTCTGATCCACTTTTAATTATCATTTAGCGTTTGCCACACATAAAATCAGGGGTTATACGTAGCTCAATTTCATGACAAGAACGGTGAAATAAAATTAAGCTCGTCAGCTTTCCATTGATAGGTAACACTATACAAACATATCACAACTATCCAAAATATAGGCACCAGGTAGTTGACAATGTTTGAACTTTTTCAAGGAATATAACAATACAATAACCAGCAATAGACCGATATATTACTCAATTCACTATCATGATCAAGTATTGTCAGTATTGTATTTTAGAAGACAATGTATAATTGTACATGTTCAATAAGATTTTAAAATACAAAATACAAAAACTTTACCTTGGCAAAGTGTTTTCTTCTACATCTGTATGTTTGCTTCGAGCAACTGTTTGTGATTAACTTTACAGAGAAACTGTGTGAATTTGTAAATGTCAGTACTATTTCATCTTGATGATGGACTGACTGTATATCCCTCAAAGAATGTTCCTTGTACAGTACCAGCATGCTTTTTTCATCACATGACCACTGATTTCTGTCAGCAGTGTCTACTGGTTCCCATTGACATTACAGTACAAGGAAGGGCTTATAATGTTGTTAAACAAGGGTCTTTAAGAAACTCCTGCTGCAGGTAGTACAATTGATGCGACTTCAAATCAGTCCTCTGTTGTTTTTCTTAAAGACCCTTCATTTTTTGAATAAAATATTTAGTTGGGATTCAACTTCTTTTTCATTTCTGTGACACAGTTCTGCCTATCTCTACCATGTATTAGAAGGTGGAAGTCAGACGGCCTCAAGCTGTTAATTATTTTAACACATGTTTGGCACTGCATTTTTGGGAGAAAAGCCCTGTTGCCAGTGTAGTGTTGCTAAGCATGCTGTGCTGCACAAGAAATCTATGTATGTCCCTGGTGTAACTTTCGGATGCCCACGCTTATGTAAAGGAATTGAAAACGCCTCCTTTTTCTTTTTTTAGTTTGAAAAAAAAAGGTTTGAAAACGTCCCTCTTTTCGCATTTTGCAGTAGGAAAAAAGACTCCTTTTTCCTGCAAAATCACAAATGTTTGGTCTGAAAATTATCCCTTTTTGGCAAAATCATGAACTGTTGTACTTTACCACCCTTATAGTCTGGGTTATTCATTTAAAAGGGGATTTTGATTGTATGCTCATCCCTGAAACCAGGTCTAAAGGAGGCTGCAATCGCATTTAATTTCATGCCCTTATCCTTTAACCCTAACCCTACCATAAACCACAATATACCACAACAGAGTTTGATCGTATCACTCGGCATGGAAGATTTTCGCAGACAAAATTGGACCCAGCCTGTATGGAGCATTATACTGTGCCAAGAAGCCTTGACACTCGTGGTGTACTGGAAATTCCCGTGTGCCAGAGGTCCCTGGTTCAAATCTCAGGGGGGGTCGTGGCAATATTTGGGGTCACTTTTCCGCCTTGCGGAAAAATTGTCTGAAAAAAGTGGTGGGGGGGGTATATGTGATTGTTGAACTTGGCCTCTAGGTTAAAGCAAAAAAATAGAGACTTGTATTACCAGTTATAATGGATAAATTACTGAAAACAACATACTTAAACCATTAACAATTTCAGTTTTCTAATGAATTCCCACACTACGTGGAGAGAAAATGCTGTGTAAGCATTGCATGACTTGGATAAACTGCTGGAGATAGCAATCACATATTGCAACCATGCTATACTCCCCATTTATGACCGTTTGAATTAGCCCCCGCAGGGAAAATGTGCAGTGATTTATCAATACGGGACAAGTGCTTGGTAATCTTTAGTCTTATCTACCGCATATTGTATTGAATATACACAATTGGAAATGTCACAGATTTTCATTAACTGCATGGTGCTAATCAGGGCTTATCTTTGTTGTTGTGGCAAATTTGGTACCAAATTGTGCCAAAAAGATTCATCCTGTTTGGTCAAACAATAATTGGAAGGGACTATAAACATAAACAAAGTGTATGACTTTGTTTTGTTGAGGTTGGAACCTACTGACAAATAAATAAAGACACTTGCACACAAAATTTTCAAAATCATTGGACCCCATTTTAATATTCATGCTCAATTGTCAAGTAACAATAATCTCATCCAACTCATATTACTTGTATGTTGCATAAACATTACGCAATGTTTTTTTAAATTAAACTTGGTATTCTACAAAAGTTTAAATGAAGACGAAAGTTTTTTTTCTATAAATATCATTACTATATTTTACCATTGAACTTACAAATAATTCAATTTTTTTTCTCAAATATTTAAAAACTTGTCACAAGGCCAAGAATAGAAAGAGAAAAATCTGTCTCACATACCCAGTGGGCCTTTTGTTGTAGTTATCAAAAAAGAATTGGAAAAGGGGAAAAGGGACCAAAATCACAATAAAGAACTAATTTCCATATTTCGCATAGCTATTTTTGTTCTTCTTAAAAAATCAAACAAAACCATTTCGCATAGTTATTTTCTCATATGTATGTGAGACAGCCCTTTTTTGGTGCCTTGCATGTGATGATATAAAAAAAAACCATTGGAGAGTAACAAGAAATGGACAGAAATGCATACACACACTCAAATAAATCCGAACAATGTGTCGTAATGCGAAAAGCATTAATTCAAATATCCCCCCCCCCCATTTGATCACATGGTGTTTTCCACGGTGCACCATAATGATTAGTCTTATTCGACAATTAGAGTTCAATTTCTTAAAGAGGGTCTTAATTTCTTAAGAGGGTCTTAAGATAGAATCAAAAATTCACTTTAAATGTTTTTGCAGTTATAAAACCAGGGCTCAAATTTCACCAAGGCCATTGCTGTGCCCTTTTGAGGTTTTGCCTTGGTGCCCTAGAAACTTTGTTAACTGTCAAGGTATTCTTGACCATTTGTTGGCCTTTTGCCCCATTATAAATTTGTTCAGAGGCCTTGAAATTGGTCAATTGCAAAAATATCATCTGAGAATGCAAAAGATATTGGGAATAATTATACAATGCCCTTCACATTGTACCCTTCTCACTTTTACGGGATAAATTGTGTTATATAAAAACACATATTGTTTCAGTATTACACAAGAAAACATCTCATGGATGGATATAATGCAAAAGATATTGGGAATAATTATACTATACCCTTCACATTATACCCTTCTCACTTTTACGGAATAAGGTATTATAATATAGAGCGAGGAGGGTATCACAGAATAATGCCTGATAATCCGATATTGTTTCAGTATTACACAAGAAAACATCTCATGGATGGATATAATGCAAAATATATTAGGAACAATTACACAATACCCTTCACATTATACCCTTCTCACTTTTATGGAATGAAGTGTTATAATAGGGAGATTTCGATTTGGACGACGGATGCTTCTAAGACAAGATGACAATTCGAGTCATGTGCGCATGTGTCGACTAATAGCAATCCGTCGGTCGTCCAATTTCTGGGACCTGTGATCTTAAGCTTTCGATTTGCGCGACGGACGCTTGTACGACGGTTAAACACAAAACGTTACCATCGTCCCCATGTCGGTTGTTAGTTCCTTTATGCGCTGTAGCATTTAGAGGACCAACGGATGACAAAATTGATGCATTCGCACATGACTCAATGTGTCATTCAACCGTCCTAGATTCATCCATCGTGCAAATCGAAAGCTCCCTAACAATCAGCCGAAGACAGGTCCTAGAAATTGGACGACCGACAGACTGCTTAGTCGACGCATGCCCACATGACTTGAGGTGTCCATCGATCCAAATCGAAAGCTCCCTATTATAGGGCCAGGTACAGAAGTATGCCCAAAACATCATGTGGATGGATATAATGCTACATAATAATCTTATATACATTGTGTCTTTTCATTAATACGATTCCAAGCCACCAAATGATTACAGTCCTTGCCAACGACAATAGAATGGTTTTCTTTAAAACAATATGAAAAAATGTTCTCTAAAATAAATGCACTTGTCTACTAACACTGTTCTAATTGATAATCTTACATGAATTGCATGTTAAATGCATTAATTTGGAGCATTTAAAGTCATACAGGAAGCCTTCAGTCTGTCTAAATTATCAAAATTGATAAGTGTAATGCTGGAATGCCCTTTTTTAAAATTTGACATCACTTCACATGATATCATGATAATATAAAAGTTAATCAATATTTTTGAAATATTGGAACCGGCTGGACTGCTCATATTTGTATTGCAAAAGTAGAAATGATTCATGTAGAAACAGTTCCTATATGAATACTTGTGAAGTATGCGTAGCAAGACAATGCGGCCAAGATTAAGAATACCCTACTGTTATTATTCCTCACTGCATAAGTGTATGGGTCGTTCTTTAATATCCCCACTGAAGACATGCAGTGGGAGGGTATACTAAACAAACGCCGTACATGCATTTACATAAATCATTTGGTGGTAGGAAATCATCTCATATACATAACGATTACAAAGATACAGAAACTGTTACGCAGGCAGCCCCATCTTATTGAACTTGCAAATAACAAAAATCAGACACGGAACATGTACCAATTATAATGATGCAACTGAACGTTAATGGAAAGTAATTCGACCAAACATTATAAAGATACAATATAAATAAGGTTACATTGATATATATTTCATAAGCAAGTGCTTAACATATAATACAGTATAACACAGATTATGCACAAATAAATGTGTTGCCTATCACTGAAACATGTGTGGGAAGGCGAGATGATCAGTGGATTTTTCTCTTCACGGGAAGGCAAGAGTGAAATTATAAGAGAGGGAGACATTATATAGCAAGAGTTGAGATCATTGGTGAAACACACTATTCATGGCAGCTTTGCTGAATTCTTGGTTTAAATTATATACACAATTGTTCACTTTGTGAAGTTCAAATAAAGGAAACCGATTTTTGTGACTTTCTAGATTGGTCATTTGGATTGGAAAGCGGTCAGTTAAATATTTCCTCTGAAGCAAACTATAGTTTATATCAGACCCCTTAATGCAAAAAAAATGCCTTTATTGCCACCCCTCATGCTTAGTAGACCAATTCTTTCTGTCTCATAACATGGCGCACGAACGTGATGCCGTGTTGGAGACTGAAAAACAAACAGTTTGAATGATGCCGGGGCTATTGCGATCTGCGTGTGATCGCATTACACTGCGCCATCATGTTATCGTGCGGGTTCTATTTCGAGATGCGCACGCACAGCTGCTGCTGCGTCGCATTGTGTATCGAATTACCGTGACTCATGAATAACTCAGTGTGTCACAAAAAGTGACCCAAAAGTCTGGCACAAAAAAAACTGTAATCGAACCAGTCCCCAAGAGAAGACCCGCTTTGCATTTTGGGTAATTTAAGCTCAGACGGCGTAGGACGACTCATGGGGACTGGTGGAACTTGTCTATCATGCCAAGTGTAATAGTTGACTGCCCCTGGCCACACCCCAGATTGGAAGGTAACACAAAAGTGTATTTAGCTCTTGCATCATGCTCTGAAACATACATATGTACAGACTATATAAATATACAGCTTAATCATATGGAAGAACAGCCAAACTGGATGCTCAAACAAAATATAAAACAGGATATCAAATAAATTAATCAGGTAATTAACATTCATTAATGGTTCAGTAGCACTGCAAATGGAATCTCGGATTACATATAAATACATTTTTATCGGCAATGTAAGCACATTTCAAATTGTATCGAATATATTCAATATATTTTGTGTGATAAAGTGTACTAAGGCCCGACTGACCCACTTTTTGTGTTTTTCAAGAATCTTTTTGAATTTATGTTTAGACTTGTTTTCTCAAGTCATGTAAAATTAGCCTTTTTTGGACGAAATTAAACTTTTTTTAAAAATCCTGACCGACCCTTCTTGACAGGTCCGTCCGTAAAACAGGGGGAGTTTGTCGCCTTACGGTCCAAGTTGTAGAACCTTGCCAATTTTGAACTGTTTTGCGTGTTTTTAAATTCGCGATTTGTAGCTCCATCACATGGACCTATTATGCAATAGAAATATATTTGTGTGTTATTATTAGTTGCGGTAGCTGGGTTGAGAGCAAAAAAGCGCGAAAATAATGTAGCGCAAAAATGTCCACTTTTATAGTATACGATACACTTTTCTTCAAAGACTAGATACAAATAAGTGCACTATTTCCTTTGTTCATAAAATCATATGACATTTCTGTATTCATAAAGCACATAATTACTTACAACAGGTGTTCTTTGTTTTAACAGAACAAAATATGTAGAATATAACACAGACACACTTTTACATCATTTTATCTTTGATCAAAGTTTAAAATATTTAGACAGCTCTATTAAGCTGATATAGACCTATATTAAATATTTTCTATTCGACCAAGATTTTTATGATTTTGCTTTGTTGTCATTCATTGACTATTGCCGCAAATGGTGTTATCTGGCACAGACCACTTTTATTATAAAATATAGCTATCTATAATCTAAATATATTCAGATTTATTTTAAAAACAGGTTGTTTTTGTGTTTTAATTTGATTTTTAATCAATCTATAATCTAAATATATTCAGATTTATTTTTTAAAACAAGTTGTTTTTGTGTTTTAATTTGATTTTTAATCAATACAATACTAGCTAATATTTTGATTCCACTCATAAACGGAATATCATGATTGTATCCATGCGATATCAGATTCTTCAAAAAGAATTAAGTCAGAGAGTTGTTTGGCAGTCCAAACCACAGACAACAATAATGTTTTGAACGTGCACTACCATTGCCATAAAAGCATGCAAGAGGCTTAACTATCACTTAATTCCTTTTGCATATAGGGTAGACATACCTCTCAAAATGATTATATTGCAGGGACACACCCTTGTCTAACCAAAGGGAGTAGTGTAAACACTCCTAGAGATTTTACGTTGCTCTTAAACTATGAGATAAATTGTCAAATGACTTGGGGATGTTTTACAATCAATTTAATTTGTTCAAAGGGTTCTGGTATTTCGGGGGTCAATATTTGTGTGTGTGCTAGCAACTTGCAAACTTCATATCAATGTTGCTAGTATTGTGTCCATTAATATTTAGTAGATAAAGAAAATCAGGTGTTTGGATCACTTTTTGGGCCTATTTTTTCAAAATGTCTGCCTTTCGAGGGATTAGAATGACATCATACAGGCAATGTTAGTGCTTTCCTTTGGGGTATCAATGGGGGAAAGGAAATCAATATTATAGCTATTCAGTGGTATCAAATATAACAGAAAAGGAAATTTTAGTAGACAGAAATTATGGGGAGGTCATTGTAACATAATCTCTTCATTGGTTAATGATGGTACACAATATATGTTGGTTAGACAAGGGTGTGGTATGATTATCTAGAAGTAACATCAAACATACTGTATCAGTTATTGCCAAGTACCATAATTTTACGATACACTGGTCTTAGCTCCCTTAAGACTTTGATCAATCTTGGAAAAGCGCTATATAAATCCCGATTATTATTTATTATCTTAAAAATGGGATACCACTTTGTCAGTTCACCACAGACGAACTGGTCATACACCTGTTCACTTGGTGACAGACAGTACAGAGTTAACAAGAACTTGATGCGGTAAGAGTGGTAGCTCACCTTTAAGCATATATTTACATTCGAGGGCTTACAACCTTTTACATGAATTTGTGGGTAAAAATGTTTGATTGATTGTCCTCGTCCGCCCAACCGTCCTAAATCCCAATTATTTTTTTAAAAGAAAATTTCAACTTTTTTTTACACATTTTAGTCAAAAATCAAAAAAATATTCCTTTCATTTTGTTAAAGTGTTTAAAAAATAAAAATACTCGTCATAATATTATAGATTTTTGTTTCCAAAAATAAAATAAAAAAGACCCAACTTTTGAAAGTGATCTATGGACAATCAATTTTTGTTTGTTGCCTAACATCAATTCCTGTGTTATGAAAATATAGTTTATTGAGTGGAAATGTAGAAATGTAAGTTTTATTCACAAGTTTTGTGGGAATGCTGTGATAAAGATTCTGTTAGAATCGAAACGTTAGGTCCTCTTATATATATTACATTCTTTGATAGTGTGACAAACACAAAGCAATGGACCAAAACATTTTAATGTAGCCATTTGATACATTTATATAAACATACAAAAGATAATAACGAATGATAGGAGTTGGTATCCATAATTCAACATGCAACAAATGACAAGCATATTTACAGACGGAATATTTGTTACAAAGATTTTGTTCCAATAATCATAATCCAAGCTAACGTCTTCAACGGGGATCATTCGATTGAAACACTATTCATTTGGTCCATTACTGAGTCAATAACCAAATCTGAAAGCAGTTTTGCTTCAACTGCAGGTATTGAATTGACCAGGAATTCTCTATTGATGGCGCACACGCCACTTGTGGCA
Source organism: Ophiura sarsii (assembly GCA_035610835.1). Lineage (NCBI taxonomy): Eukaryota > Metazoa > Echinodermata > Ophiuroidea > Amphilepidida > Ophiuridae > Ophiura > Ophiura sarsii. The sequence continues at coordinate 36,952,830 of CM069442.1, forward strand.
CATAGCCTCAAGTCAGGAAAAAAAATCCACTCTCTTATTGTTCAAGATTATATATCCATAAATATAAATAGAGAGTCAGGACAGCCCTTCTACACCTTTAAATTGGCTGCAATTTGATAGCTTCAATGGGGCGTCCCTTTTGACTCACCGATTTTTGCGAGGATTAAGATGGCTGCAATTTGATAACTTCAATGGGGCGTCCTTTTTGACTCGCCGATATTTGTTGGGAGTAGGATAGTGGCGCTGTATGGGTTTGTGTGGTTTGATATTTTACACATTTTTGGTGTATCACCAGATTTAGATGAGAAAGCCTGGAATAGACCCTACCACTTCCTACAATCTAAACTGAAATGGGAAATGAAACTGATCAGATTGTTCCCTTTTCTTGAAAAATTAAAAAAGCAACAACAAAAAGTCGCCACGTGGTGCATAGGCTATTTATTTATCCATAAAAGTTGTGTCATGCATAGCCTGTTTTAATAACAATTATATGCACAGCTTATGCACAGTCACTGCCGTAATCCTCTAGAAATAATTCAACTAAATGGCTTTTTTTACTTTCATTCAGCCAGTAGGCCTTTGCTTATAATTATAGGCTTTTTAAGCTTGTCCCGAGCAATTAGCTCGACTCTGCTGGTCCCTTCAGGTTCCAAGCAGCGTGTGTCCGTACGGACCGTGTAAACAAACAAACTGAAATGATCATTCTTGGTTGAATAACAGAGTGGTTTCGAATGAATGCCTATATAGTTCTTGGTAACATCTTTCAGGTTTAAAGGAGAAAAAGCTTATGAAATATTAATTATTTCCAAAGGATTGTGACATGAACTCAAGTCGCCGAGATACAAATAGTTTTAACCCTTTGAACCCGATAGGTCGATCGACCTATCGGAGAACGTCGTATAACCCGATAGGTCGAAAAATCGACCTGAGCGACCAGGTGACACATTGATCATATGACTGAGTGGTCATGTGACTTGAAAGTCATGTGATGTTCACCCGATGTGAAATACATTGTTTCGCAAGGTTTTCTTTGTGTTTTGATGTAATTTAGCTGAAGAAAACAGTCAAAAATAGCGCGAAATTGGATGAATATGCAACCCAATATGGTGCAGATGATTCTCAGGTAGACAGGGATGCATTGTTTTACGGTCATGATTGGCAATTTTTGCGATAAAAACGGACGTTTTTATGTTATAAATAGGTTACGTTATACGTGTAGTACAATGGCATACTGCCCTCTATCATCGGTACCATATATTACCGATGATATAGGTGTACTATATTTAGCATTTTACCCCCGGAGAAGTCAGGGTGGGTGTACCGAACCCTTATAATAACTCCGGGTTCAAAGGGTTAACTATTCTCTCTACAATTTTATTTGTAGAAATCATAACTTAAATTTTCTGTTTAACCCTAAATATCTTATAAAAATTCACCCTACTACTAGTATCTACACCTTAAACAACATTTTAATGTCTGTTTAACATTACACATTATATCCACTGCTTATATTCCAAGACACTTTTTGCACTCATCAATTTTTTCCCAACTGTATATCATCAAATGTACAGATTGATCAAAGGTCACTATTCGAGGTTAGAGATCACTTGGTACAGTCACCGATCAAAGGTCATCTTTGAGATGATAGTAGGCATCAAACCAGATCTTGCCGGATTCACGAAGGGAACTGAAAGATAGAATTCATAAGAGCAAAACATTTAATGAACAATTTTAGTCTGCATTTTTTTAACTGTATTAAATTGTGTATCAGACAGGCAAAGGTTTGAACAGCCTGAAACCCCATTTGTAAAATGTCAGTGCGTGTTTGGACATCATGATATCCCAGATTCATAAGGTTCAGGAGTTTACTGTACCTTGTCTTGCATGGCTTAACTCCTATCAGGCATTATAATTTAACACAATTACCATCTTTCACCAGGGAGTTCAGATTTCAAATGGAGTAACCCATGCAGGTTACCCCATTTAGAACAGGTAGCATTGACTAGTACTGTTGATGTCTGTACAGCACCAAACGCCAAGTAGGACTAAAATGGGATATTATGGGGTCTGGGTGTGTAAGGGTTCATTTTAACACAAAAAAACCCCCCAAAAAACCTAACATTTTATTAGTAATTTTGGAAAAATCAAATGGCATCAGGAAAAAGCGTCACTCAACAACAACAACAAAAATCCAAATTCTACCCCTACCTGGAATTATGTCACAAAACCTTTTTTTTATTACCTAAAATACACCCCATTTTCTCACTTTTAGGTCATATAAGTTGTATAATGCCATAATGCTTTACTATAATGTAACATTGTTGGTAACTGTGAAAAGAATCTAAATATTTTACTTGGGGACCTCGGAATTTCCCTTGGGGCAATGAACCTTGTGCGATTCCTTGGTTTTAAAGTGAAAATGTTTTGATTCTTCACAAATGCAACTTATATGTAATCATTATCCATTTTAATCCTTCTGGTCAGAAATGAAACAGTTCCTAGAATGAAACCCGGGTGCTCGGTAGTTGTTACAAGAGGGTATCAGGCGCGTACAATGACTTTCAAAAAGCACCCTAAATAAGCAATTGCATAAATATGAAAAAGCACCCTTAAACAAGTATGGGCAGTATTTTACATACCCTAAGCAAGTAATAATATCAGTATTTCCAATACCTAAACAAGTACTCAAAATATTCTGATAAACAAGCAGTCAAAATATGTTGATACCCTAAGCAAGTAATTTGTATAGTTTAAACCTCTCACCAAGTATGATAGATTTCAAACCCCTTTTCCTTCTCTAGTAAGTATAATGAAATAAATATGCTCCGAGCTGATTTAGATCAGATCACTTGTGCGATGATAGAAATTGAAAAATATATCTCACCCATATATAATCCTTGCTGAACAAATAGGACCATAAATATGTACGACCATTGTATGAAAAGTATAGCCTTTTTCTTAATTTTGCTTGTTTTGATGCCCTATTTATGTTACATACATAGCGTGCCACAGCTTGAAAAACTACCCTAATTATGTGATTTTTTGGACTCACCTGATACCCCTTTGTCATGCCCACTGAGCACCCCGGGGAATGAAATTGTACCTTTTGAAAATCGTTCTTGCATCAAATCTTACCTTAATACATCCCTGAACCCTCCAATGAGTGTCTTCACGTTGTAGTCGATACCGTGCTTAGCGCACAAACTCTTTACTAAGGGTGCGATGCGGTGATAGTTGTGGCGGGGCATGGTGGGGAACAAGCTAATAAGAGAAAACAAAAAGGCAAATGTTGAAAGTAATATTTATAGGTCAATAAATGTGTATGTTTTGTTTTGAGAGAAATTAGACGAATCAATACATGCTCGCTGATGTTGATGTGTGGGGGAGTGTTATTTAAGCATATCAACATTCGGTTATTTGTCTACAGTCTTCAAAAAATATGCAGGTAATTTATGTAGACTTGCATCAAGTCTGTCAGACACAAACAAAGATACTATGGTGTATATTCACTGGAAAGTGATGAAATTTATTTCAAATGTATAAAACAAACAATGAAAAATAAATATCTCATACTTAACATTTGTAAAAGCGTGCAAGTTGTATTATAATTTTCAAAACTGCACAATTTTCCCAGCAATTTTGTGTACTCTTCAGTTAGGCAAATTTTTGTTGTTGTTATGTTGTCCTCGACCGCCCGCTCGTCATTTTAGGGCCGCTCCAATTTTTTTCTTCTTCTCTAATCATAAAAAAAAAAAAATCCGCCCGCCCACCCCTCCTCTCTGAAAGCTGTGGAGGACAACATAACAATTTATTTTTTTTGCCTTACGTATATACTTAAGCAGACGACAAAAGTCACCGATATTTACAGCGCCATCTATCAGTGTGATTCCCAACAAGTCAAATGTGGCTTCCTATCGGCAAGCAGAGTTTCAGACTCGGGTAATATTCCCAGAGTTTTTCAGATATGACTAAGAATGCTAATGAGGATAAGGGACAAAAACTATTGTTTACAATGTTTCCGATTCATGAAACGGGTAAGTAGTTAAGACACATGTGTACACTTCCACTGTAGTACACAGATGGTTGGTTTGTTTACGTCACTTTAAAAAAAACGTCACTTTTAATGACTTTGCCCTAAATTACCCTTTTTGATATGTGATTCGTTGAAAGCAAAGACTAAACTTAGCATAAGTGACTGGTTTATAAGTTTTCAGAAGATTTCACTAGGGCCATTCCTTCAAAAGACTTATCTTGGCTTGGGTCACCCACCAAGATGAAACCATCATACTACTACTTACTGGTGTTCTATCTGGAAGTTGAGATGACCAGTAAACCAATCGTTGAATATGCCTTTCTCCAGATTGCAAGTGGCTCGAAGCTGAAAATAAAAACCATCGAATATATACATTTTAGGCACAATGTTAGTGAAACAATTTATCTCATGATTAGATTTCTCCAAATTAACCTGTTCCCTGTGACACTAGTATTCAATTCAATCAAGTTACCCTTGAAAAGGCAGACAAAAAAGATAATGTAATACTTATCAATGGTTTATCAGTGAGTTACTAGGAAAATACTTGTTTTACAGTCCATCTACCTCAGCATAATATCCACTTGTGTAAAGGGGAGATGGGGTTAGTTGGAACACAAGGTTTTAGTTGAAACATTGAGATTTATTTCAGGTATATCAATTTATGAAACACTACCATCCTATAGTCTATTTGTCCATCACGAGACAGTGACGTAACTACACAGGTGCAACATCATACACACGCATAATGTGTCTTCCGCCTTCTACACATGAGTGTATACGCCAGTTGACGCGCGCGTTTATGTACCGCATTTTATGAATGACGCAGTTACGTCACTGTCTCGTGATGGACAAATAGACTATAGCATACCTGTTAGCAGCTGTCTATGGTGAATGCATGGCAGCTAAGACAAAAAAAAAGTCTATCTCACTAGATTTGGAAAAATAGCTATGTTATATGCAATTTTTCCCCCCCATTTTTCTAAAGATAAAATGTCAACTTTTAAGGGCCTCTATCTCACCTGTAATTCCATCCATGGTTTGGACGTGTCATAATCTTTCTAAAGATAAAATGTCAACTTTTAAGGGCCTCTATCTCACCTGTAATTCCATCCATGGTTTGGATGTGTCATAATCTATTTCCATTGGAATATGGTTGGACTGAGACACCCATGTAAACCAAATGCTCTCGAACACCCTATGTAAGAAATAAATCATATTCATATTTGTTTATCAAATCAGACTTTATTTGGGAGAGGAATGCTTTTGGGTAAAACTCAAACTGAAGTAAATGACATACTAAAACTTAGTTCAAAATGTATTATTTAATGAATGTCATCATATTTGTGGGTAAGCACTGGCAACACCTAGTATCGTCCGTTTTTATGTAAAACCTTTGCTTTTAATTAGTTTATTCCGTAATGTTAAAGGGATTAAAATCATAGTCTGGTAAGTTCACTTCTCGCTAGTGGTTGAGAGACATACTTTACAATGCAGAGGTCCATGTAGTTCATGTAAATAACTCATTTGCATAATCCAAAATTTAACATACCAAACGACGTAATTTTTTTATTTCAAGTAAAAATTCAGTGAAAACATCACTTTTAATGACTTTTAGTGACCTTAATTACCCTTTTTTATTATGTGATTCACTGAAAGCAAAGACTAAACTTAGCATAAGTGACTGGTTTATAAGTTTTTAATGGTTCAATTTCCACTAGGACCACTTTTCAACTGATCTATTTCCTTATTGTAAAAGTTACGGTTGGTGTGTATAGTTCCTACCTAGACAACCCCGGATAGACAGTCATGTGGGTATTTCCATTGATGCATATAAATATTGTCCATTGATTCATGTATAATAAAATTCAAATCATGTAAAACCATTTACCTCATGCATTCCATTATCAATATTGACTTCCAGAATCCAAGTATGGGAAGGTACAGGAAGAAAAACTTGACGTAATATGACAGTGTAAATGCTAGATCCTGCATAAAAGGAGAACAGAACACAAGATGCAATACATGAAATTCATTCATATGTCAATCCAAATTATATTTATGTAATATTGAAAGGCTTTGAGTGTGATACAAGAATATTTTTAAATCGAGCCATACAGTATTAGTATTATTTATTACAGACGGTTTTTATAAAAAATAAAATAAATAAGCCCAAACTGATCGTAATCTGCAGCAAAATTGAAACGCAGATCTAAAAAATATACATATTCACGTGCACATAACCAAGTAGGTTCAAAATTACAGAGAAAATTCAAAAATTGACAATTTTTCTAATTGAATTTGAAGAAAATCTTGACAACATTTCCTGATTTACAAATAAAAAATTCTTTAAAAGAGATGTCTCTATAATATGCAAATGGCTACAACAAATGTAGGGACATATGTGTAAGACCAAAAATACACACCTCAGTAGGGGTTCCTTTTGCCCAAGAATAAATTTAGCCTCATATAATTTGTGCCTATTTTGGTGATAAAACAGAGTACTGATTGTGTTGTATTTTCAATTGACATTGGATACTTACGGTCCACTCTTTCCTGGTGAAGATGTAATAGAACAGCATCCATTGGAAGTATAAAGGAAACAACAATGGTGGTCCAACTACAGTGCAAAATACAAACAATTTCAAATGTTAGCATGTAGGATGTAACATTTTACCGAAAATTACGAAGAGCTATCATAATTATCGCAACTGAAATAAGCCTTATCGCCAATCGGAAAACAATCCATTGATTATACTTTTCTGATGCATTGTGGGATCCAGAATGGGGCATATTTTGTCCCTTTGCAATCCCACAATGCAGAAAAGGATAATCAATGGATCTTTTTCGATTCACGATAAACCTTATTGTCATGTTTCCCATTGTTTGGGCTTCACGGAATCACGGATGCATGCAATACACTGCTCCAATTTGTTTGTTCGATATAATTCAAATTGTAGCATCATAACTACATGTATGTTGTCGTAAGGCTCTCATGACCCCAAAGGTTCGTTCACACTAGGCGATATTTGCTTTACTTCTGCTGCAGTGTACAGCAATTCATCGCCAGTTACGCTACATCAACGCGAGTCATCGCATGCGATGGCAGCCAGCGCCATGTGATAAAAATAGGAGAACGTCAGCGTTAATGCAGTGCGTCGCAGTCTGCCCAATAGCAGTTGAATACTTTTTAACTCATTACTTCATAAAATTAATTGTTTTATGAGAAGGCACACTCGAAGCGCAGGTTACTAAAAATTGCCCTTAAGTAATGCGCAAAGTGTTCGATTGTTTTGCTCATTGACCGACCAATCAATTTAAAGCCTCACGCCCCTAAACGGAATATTCAATGAGTCATGAGGAAACACAAGTAAAGCTTAGTTCTGATTGGTTGAATGATAAAAATGTTAATGAGTGGATAACCCGACTTGGACTGTTTCAATAATTGAGAAGGGGTTGACAAAATAATACACAGAAAACTAATTAATTATTAGCGCGATTATATTGGTACAAATCAACGATTTGGATAAATATTCCCTCTTTTTCAGTAAAGAATGAGAATAATGACTGCTTAACTTGAATTTTATTTTAAATCCTCGGTTGTTGTTATGGTCGTTCGAAATTGTCCCTCAGGGGCTACGCTAGCCACTTCTGGACAATTTCTCAGACTATAACAACATCCTCTGATTTCGAAACAAATTCAAGAAAACAGCTGTTACGCAGTCATTATTCTCTAAACGTCTAGTGTGAACGAACTTTAACCCTACTACACCATACAGAATACCATGTAATTGGCAATTTGGGTAATTTGCTAATTCAAACCACTGATAACACCTAATAGGCTACCAACGTGACATTATTACATTGTATGCTGCTAAAATGGTCCAGTACAACTACATATACTTACGGAAGGGGAAATATTTATCCTGCCAGTTGTAGGGCATTTTGTTTTGACTTTCGCCCTTCTCTGCCATGACCTTGGGCATCTTTTTACCAACAACAAACAGCAACTCTAGTCTCACGTCGGGATCCTTTAGTAGCTGTAGACAGATAAATGTAATTACAAATGTTACAGAGAAGCCGTGTCTGCATTAAATAATATAAATAATATGAAGTCAATAGTAGAAAATGCTGTAATTATAAAATTACACAGATATATCGATGAAACTACTGTGGATACATTGATACCTTTTGTAGTCTAAATCAGAATCCCTTTGACATTTCAGAATGTATGCGTGCATGGCTGCCAAAACATAACGCAACAGAATCACACATGAACGGGCGGGCATTTAGCGTATCAAGCATGTGTCATGTTTTGTCGAGGGAATTCTGAATCAGACTATACCATGGTGTACTGTTAAACTGAAGATATCTAAAAGCACTGATTTCCAATACCCCAACCAGAGAGTCACATTAATAGAATAATCAAATGTTTATTAGGCAGTTGGATGACCCCCCCCCCCCAAAAAAAAGGGGGGGTGTGTTTTTTATAAGGATTTTCAGTTAAATTAAATGTTCAATTCTCAAATTGTAAAGGTGTGTTTGGGATCCATGTTTAGGGTTTTTGAGCACAAATCATACTTCATGTTTACAGAATTTTTGCAAAATAGCGATCCATTAGAGCGGCACATACCTTTATACCTTATATCTCCCCCCCCCCACATCGATTTATTTTTTGATGTAAAATATACAGGGTGTGTGACCAGGGTATGTTTGTGTACAATCAAGTAGTCGCAAATGCAAACACGAATCTATTTACGAGGTATAATGAATTTCCCTGTCCCACTGGTTTTGAGAAAACCTATAATTATCCTAAAAAATACCTACCACATTAGGCTTTGCATGATGTTGATAGTGCATATGATTCCACCACCTAGCAGACGCACCCTGTAATGAAATAATAAATAACAAAATAAAATATCTATATCATTGAACAGTCGATAAAAAGATACTAGATGGGCACTCATGATTTCCCAGTTCTCTACTTATGCATTTCCTTTTGAATTTGATGATTTACGTATCCGTATGACCTGGATTATCTGTTCCGTAACTACAATCCTTTCCACCAAATCTCATGGAAATCTGACGTTGGAAACAGATTTGACCTCAGATAATTCCTTATGACCTACACTCTTTACCACCAAATTTCATGATATTCCAACAACAATAACTTATTTGACCTCTAATGACCCTGTTGATCATAGATGAACTTAAATCACTGTATCATTATTGCAATCCTTTCACCAAATCTCAAGGGAACTGTTTAGACTCTGCATGACCCAAGATGAGCTTCACATGACCTTTAAAATGCCTTTCCCTCTAATATAATTGTCATCCTTTTGATACTCCATGACACCCAAGAACTCCCGCATAACTTGTAAAAAATATGACCCCTTTCTGAGCATCAGTGCCACCCCTATCAACTCAATATACACATTAACATGTGTAAGTGTTTAAATTCCCTTGTGTGACTTTTACCTGCTATTGATTAAAATGCCACACAAGGTCATTTTGAGCTGAACTATGGACATTTCTTGTGTGGCTGGTCACACAAGTAAAAAAAGACACATAAGACACGTTTGTACAGAAAAGAAAGCACACAAGTGTATCTCAGTCAACACTAGTATACTGATGTTATGCTGCAACTCTGGAATCAAGAACCTTCTTGAAACCATGCAAGCTCGAGAGCCTGTCCAAGCACAGTACAACTATGGTTCAGGCCAACAGCTTGAGTTTAGATGCTTATACAGCTTTATCGGCTCCAAATTGACAAGCCTCCTTACAGCAGCGAATTAATACAGAAAAGTGTATAGGCGCACATGAACATTATGCATCATATGTGTGACGCGTGTGTTCGGCCAAAATCGTGTGTGTATGACCAACACTGCGCACGTACGCCTCGATTCCTTATGTGCACGGAGAGATAAAAACCACATAATTTCTTGCCAATTTGGAATTGATTGTACTATTATTGAGATAGGTACGGATCCAGTGCTCGCAACATTGGTACTTCAGAGCGAATAAAAAAACATGGTTTACAATGATACTTAGTTTTTGAAAATTTAAGTAATGCTGTTGGAGGAAAAAAGGTAAATATTTCTTGTCATTTTCTTTATATTTCAAAATAAGCCTGGTCGACAATATTTACAAGTGGACTTTGGCAAATAAAAAATTGTGATAGTAATTTAATCAAGATATGAATTCAAAGGTGTTCAGAGGGTTCAGTGTGACAGGGTCAAATAACTGGGTTAATTTGCTATAAAGCAAATTACAAAGTCTATTATCTGAAGTATGTATATAACATAAAACGTCATCTGTTTTAAAATTACACAAGAAAAAGCTGTCGCAATCCATTGCATTCTAATCAATCGATCGAAAGTATATATGTGACCCGTCACGTCAAAATGGACATGTTGATGGCCCGAGGCAAATCTGAGTTATTGGTATGACTTGAAAGAGCACATTTTAAGCTTTGAAATGATATCATGTTGAAGGTAATCGGACTTTGTAATCACAAGATATGATTTGAAGAAGCAAAATTTGTTCTATTATTTCAGGGCCGTAAGACACTTTTTTCAAAGGGGGGGCGTTTTCCCAAAAAAAATCACCGGAAGTTTTTTGTGAGTAAAATATGCGCGCCTAGCGCGCGAAAATGCACCGCGAATTTGCACCTATTTTTTGCACGATCGAGGTACATTTTGGCTCTAAACAAGCTTGTAGCAAAGAAATTGCATTTTGGGAAGACAAATGCGCGCGTTCATCTGTGTACACATTTTCCGGGAAGATTTTCAAAGGGGGGGGGGGGGGGGGGCGATCGCCACCATCGCCCCCCCTTCTTACGGGCCTGTATTTTCTTTATATTTCACAAAACTGTGTTTGCCGACAACATGTCCTTTTTGACGCGACTGGTCACATATTTATTAAAACAAAATAATCAGTTGATCAAGATATAAATTTAAAGGTGTTCAAATAACTGGGCTATTTTGATCTAAAGCAAATGACAAAGTCTATCATCTGAAGTATGTAAACAGCATAAATGTCATACGTTTTGTATTTACACACATTTAAGCTGTCGTAATATTGCATTTTAATTGATCACAAGTGGTAATCAAAAACCTTTTTTTTTCACATCAAGATATTTTTATATCAGAAGAAACCCCACATTTTTCTCACTATGTCTGTTAAATCTTAGGGGCAAGAAATGTTCCATTTAGAAATTATAGGCTAAAATGTGGTGAATTACGGCCAGTTTGTGTACTACTCAATGGGCAATTTTTGTGTGACCTTGTGCTTATAAATAAGAACCATTGGAGTTACGCAACTCAAACTTTGGAATGCGACAATTTTAAGGATGACCTTTCATGTAACATAGAAAACATCAAGTTGAAAATCAGGCCCGCAATATCTACCTTTAACCAACTGTTTTGAAGCTATGTCAAGAAATCTATTTGACTTATGCAATGTTGGAGATTCTACAATCTGAAAATTGGATGTTAAATTACTTCCAACTGATAAACAGCTAATTAAAATTGTTAATCTTATTCACAACGTTTATTCTTTGATTAAATAACCTAAAACACATAACCCCAATACAATATGAAATGGCAATTTTATATCAGTACTATTTATTTCATGTCAAGGCTGACATTTGATTAGTTAGACAAATCATGTCAAAAAGGTCAAATAGGATTCTATGAATTAGAAATATGTTAATTTGAACAACGATATGATGAAATCAACTATAACTGGTGAAGTAGCTGAAATACAGCATAAAATCATTGTAAAATATATCAAATTAAAATAAAATAATACAAAAAGTGACAAAAAGCTGACTGTTTCAGGTTTGCATCCATGTCCAAATGATTCATAAGAAAATAAATGAAACATAAAGTCAAGCAGCATTGAAGACCCCACTCTAAACAAGCCAGAAGTCCCTATAATTCATCAGGGTCAGAAATTTTGAAAGTCTACAATATGGACTCAAAACAAAATTAAAACATGTAATAAATGATAGTCCATTAGCATTTAAAAGTAGGTGTGCCGATTGCTGGCCCGATTTTCAACTTGATGTTTTCTATTCTTCATGAAGGGTCATTCTTCATGAAGGGTCATCCTTAAAATAATTGTATTCCAAAATTAGAGTTGCATTTACTCCGATGGTTGTTATTTTAGAAGTACAAGGTGACATAATATTTGCCAGTTGACTAGTAGTACACAAACTGGCCAGGCGGTTAATCACTATTGGCAGTAATTCACTGCATTTTGACCTATAACATCAAAATTGAACAAGGGGTTCCTTACTTTCTTCTGATATTATTATATGTTAGTGAGCGAAAATAAAACCACTGCAAAAATATTGGCATTTACAGCATGCCAAAATAGTTTGCTCATGGACACCCACCTAAAGGAAACTATATAGAGTGTACTTAAATTCACTTCATATCCTGAAGATGGGTTCGCCTGGCATTCACCAGTGGAACTCAAACAGTATGTGAGATTTTCATGGACACTCAAAAGGAAACTATATAAAGTGTACTTAAATTCACTTCATATCCTGAAGATAAGTTCCCCTGGCGTTCACCAGTCGAAATAGAAGAAGAAAAAAATGATCTACATGAACATGAGGAAATGAAAAGGTTTTCTATTTGTGATGTGATCAAGCAAAATGAGTCGGAAGTCGTCGCCAGTATTGATTTGGCGATATAACCAAACAAAGGATAGAATTTCTTTTGTTTTCTATTGTTTTTAAAAGAGATATATAATTAGATGGAATTAGTGGTAGGCTATTATACAGGGGGGAACAAATTCATTGGGGCTGCCTTTTATTATGATTTAATGCACTGTGATCTCCTGAGCATTTTGACACCTTTTTAAAAATTGAAATCAGCAAAAAATGAGTTGGTACCGGTAACACAAAACACCTGAAATTTTCCATTTTACTTAACAAAAATGATATCTGTTATTTAATGTCCAATTCTGTTGATTTTGGTGTCATTTTTGTATCTTATTGAGGTCAAAGAATCCACCATTTAAAGTTGTGCAAGACTTGGACTACTGGCATTCGTGAAAATAGCTGATTTTAAACACATTAATTTTGACCTTTGAAAAGGTCAAAATTGCAAAACCACTTTAATTTTGAGAATTTCGCAAGGGATGCAGATTAGCGAAATTAAATACCCGCGAAACTGACAATTTTGCATTGAAAGTAATAACATTTCTAGATTCGCAAAATTAAATGCCCGCTAAAATAGCAGTTATTTTAAATTCGCGAAATAAAGTATCCACAAAATTATAGTGTTTTACAGTATATAGAACACTGCCATTGAAATATACAGGGATCAATGCATTGTACATTTCTATAGAGATCATCCATTACTGCAAAAGTGTCAAGGTCAAACGAAAAGGAGTTTGAAGTGCTGATTTTCAGAATAAGCATTCAAGAATTCTGTCTTTAACCCTATTTAAAGAAATAATTGAAAATATACACGAGCGTGTGAATAAAGAAAGCGCCCTCAAGCTTTTGAACCATTCCAGGGCGATGCCCCTAATACCATAATGGTGAAGTTTGGCAAGAATATTATGGTCTATAGTATCGAATGCCTTGGACAGGTCCAGGAATATATACCCATGGTGTATAATCAATTGTCCAATTCTTACAAAAATGGATTATTTGAACTCAAAAAGAATATAAAAAGACACCGGTATCACTAAGATTGGGCAAAGAATAATGGAGTTACACACATTTTCAAAGCAAAATGGCCAATTTCAGATCCCCCCCACCCCAGATAAGTTTTTGACTGGCACCAACTCATTTTTGAACGATCTCAATCAAAAAGGTGTCAAAATGCTCAGCATATCACACTGCCTCAAATTAATTAAGGGCAGCCAAAATTAATCTAAAACATTTCTGTTTTATGAGTTTATGTGGATATCATATTTCAGATATATTGATGAAACTGCGTTTACACATCAATGCATGCATGCCTTTGAGCTTGACCTTTCACCTTTATGTCATTTGACATTTTAGGCATGATAGATTGCATGCAAAATGACTGACTGGTATAGCTAGGCATCCCTAAGATGTTATGATAATAAATGTCAGAAGAAAGCTGGATTTTTGATCATGCATGCCATACTCAATGCCCGGTGTTTTCTCTTCGTATTCAGAGGGGTAACACACGATCATTCCAGGGGTATTTGACGGCGTTTCAAGGATAATTTATTTTGCTCATTTAACCCCTTTTTCGTTCAAAAACGAGGACATTTTGCCTGGAAAGGACACTTTCTAAAGAGTCCCCCTTTTTTGCGCAAAAACGAGGACACATTTGGTTCAAAATACTCCCTTTGACAATTAATGCATAGAGGAGCGGACATACATGTAGGGTCTTCAAATTATAATAGGCTACCGTTTTTGTGTTTTTTTTCGAGGACATAGCTGTAAAAACACTCTTGATTTTGGGAAATGATGGACATGATATGAAAACTCCCCCTTTTCCACGATTTTGGGAACGATCATGCATACCCAAAGTTAATGTCAACTGAAACTACCGGGACTCAATGGAAGATAACCAAAACAGGTAAGAAAACAAATAGCAATAAGTTAAAATTAAAATGATAGAAAATGAAAAGTTGTAACAGTGCAAAGCTAAGCAACAAAACTAAGCTGAAAGGAAATAAATAACCAATATTTATAGGGACATGAGGATGTCTTTGAAATTTAGGTATAGGTACACATACATTGGCGGCGCCAGAAGGAGTAAAGGTGTCAAACATTTTTTTGAAAAATACAAACAACTTGATTTCCCCCATTTACTCCCAACCACTCTGGCACTGCCACTAAACGAACATGGCAATGGTCATGTGCCTGTGTCTAATGTATAGAAAAAAAATCTTCTCTGCCTGCATGTAACAAGTTTCACCCCCCCCCCCCTCCCCCGGATAGTTCAGGAGGTGCATGTCAATTCTGCATGTCAGGGGGGTCTGAAGCTGTGCTCACTTAAAGGATTTAAGCCTGTGCAAATCGGGTCATAATATGTGGCAAACCCCCGGGGGAGGGGGGCACTCAACTTTTTTTTGGGTAGGGGTGTGCCGCACAGGGTCTCAAAAAGGGGGGCTACAGAACTGAACTGAGTGGATTTTATGATGAAAAATAGGGTCTTAGGAACTGATTTTTTCAAAAAAGTAGGTCTTGAGAACTGGCCTATAGTTCAATTTTGATTAGCCAGAACGCAAAATTTTCGAAGAATTGGGGCTTTGGAACGCAAAATTTCGTGATTTTTGAATTTTCAATCAAATTGGGGGTCTTGAAAACTGAAGCAGGCTCAAAAGGGGGGTCATAAGAGCTAGCAGGAGAGGGTGGAAAAGGGGGTCTTCAGCGCAGCACATACCTATACCCTTTTCCAATGTCAGTGCCCCCCACACCCCCCACCCCCCCCCCCCCCCCCCCGGGGCAAACCTGAGCCATTGAGCGTTCAACAGACCATTTTCATGTCATTATGTTTATTTTTTCCACAAAATTGCTTGACACAATTTGTCACCTTGTTGTGCTAATTATGGACCATATTATATGGCCCACGAGGAGAACCATTTTCTGTAGCAAAATAAGCAATCTTGTCCCTACAAAGAAACCATACTATAGTTTAATCAGTTCAAAATTGGCCAGAAATATACTGTTTTAATTTAACCGCGCAAAAAGTAATCCAAGCGTACATGCACGAATATAGCCACACGCACGCGATTTTGGCCGCACGCATATGATGCAAAGTGCGCTTGTTGCCTTCTCGCGCGCACGCATCCTTCTGTATTCATTCGCTGCTGTGAGGATGCTTCGCCAATTTGGAACTGATCAAACTATAATATCTTTGCTGGGGACTTTTAAAATAACAATCATGATCAAACAGGATTCGTCAGCAGGGTGGATATTTGTGGGAAAATCTTAATCTTGGTTATATTTGTGTTATTTGGGGAGGCAGGGTCAGAAAATTGATGAGAATCCAAGAATCCAGTTTCCCAAAGATAACTACCAGTGGCCAATGGTGTATTGAGAATTCAAGTAGATTCTCAAAAGATAATCTGTATGTGTAACACTCAATTTCAATAGAGAATCAATAGATTCTTGCAAAAATCGATGGCAAGAATCCTCGCAACCTTTGACAAACTTCTGACCCTGGGAGGGGAAGGAGTGGGAGGGAATGTTACCTTCGAACACTTCTGACCCTGGGAGGGGAAAGAGTGGGAGGTGATGTTACCTTCAAACGAATTGCATTTAAAATAAAACTTCATCTCCACTTCAGGGTACATCATACCCAATCAGGTAAAAGCATATGTTGCAATCAGCTTTAAACAAGGCGGTTCTCGAACGGCGCGTCTCGCCTGTTCATCAAAAGTGACTTGAAAGAAATGATGATGAAACATATGATACAATGTAGCACTGTCACAGAGGTATGCATTGTAGTTAATGCAAGGGATGTAATGCCTTGAAAAATTTAATCAACAAAAAGAACACACCAACCCCCTTCCCTACACCAAATCACATCAAGATAGGCCTTACAGATCTTATTTGACCCCAGATGACCTCTGATGACCTTGAAAATTTAATCAGCAAAAAGAACACACCAACCCCCTTCCCTCCACCAAATCACATCAAGATAGGCCTTACGGATCTTATTTGACCCCAGATGACCTCTGATGACCTCGACAAATTAATCAACAAAAAGAACACACCATCCCTCTTCCGTCCACCAAATCCCATCAAGATAGGCCTTACGGATCTTATTTGACCCCAGATGACCTTGAATGACCTCCGATGACCTTGAAAATTTAATCAGCAAAAAGAATACACCACCCCCCTTCCCTCCACCAAATCCAATCAAGATAGGCCTTACTGATCTATTTGACCCCATATTTGACCCCCGATGACCCCGAAAAATTAATCAACAAAAAGAACACACCACCCCCCTTCCCTCCACCAAATCCCATCAAGATAGGCCTTACTGATCTATTTGACCCCCGATGACCCCGAAAAATTAATCAACAAAAAGAACACACCATCCCTCTTCCGTCCACCAAATCCCATCAAGATAGGCCTTACTGATCTATTTGACCCCATATTTGACCCCCGATGACCCCGAAAAATTAATCAACAAAAAGAACACACCACCCCTCTTCCGTCCACCAAATCCCATCAAGATAGGCCTTACTGATCTATTTGACCCCATATTTGACCCCCGATGACCCCGAAAAAATAATCAAAAAGAACACCCCATCCCTCTTCCGTCCACCAAATCCCATCAAGATAGGCCTTACTGATCTATTTGACCCCATATTTGACCCCCGATGACCCCGAAAAATTAATCAACAAAAACAACACACCACCCCCCTTCCCTCCACCAAATCCCATCAAGATAGGCCTTACTGATCTATTTGACCCCATATTTGACCCCCGATGACCCCGAAAAATTAATCAACAAAAAGAACACACCACCCCTCTTCCGTCCACCAAATCCCATCAAGATAGGCCTTACTGATCTATTTGACCCCATATTTGACCCCCGATGACCCCGAAAAAATAATCAACAAAAAGAACACCCCATCCCTCTTCCGTCCACCAAATCCCATCAAGATAGGCCTTACTGATCTATTTGACCCCATATTTGACCCCGATGACCCCGAAAAATTAATCAACAAAAAGAACACACCATCCCTCTTCCGTCCACCAAATCCCATCAAGATAGGCCTTACTGATCTATTTGACCCCATATTTGACCCCCGATGACCCCGAAAAATTAATCAACAAAAAGAACACACCATCCCTCTTCCGTCCACCAAATCCCATCAAGATAGGCCTTACTGATCTATATGACCCCATATTTGACCCCCGATGACCCCGAAAAAATAATCAACAAAAAGAACACCCCATCCCTCTTCCGTCCACCAAATCCCATCAAGATAGGCCTTACTGATCTATTTGACCCCATATTTGACCCCGATGACCCCGAAAAATTAATCAACAAAAAGAACACACCATCCCTCTTCCGTCCACCAAATCCCATCAAGATAGGCCTTACTGATCTATTTGACCCCCGATGACCCCGAAAAATTAATCAACAAAAAGAACACACCACCCCCCTTCCCTCCACCAAATCCCATCAAGATAGGCCTTACTGATCTATTTGACCCCATATTTGACCCCGATGACCTCTGGTGACCTTGAAAATTTAATCAACAAAAAGAACACACCATCCCTCTTCCCTCCACCAAATCCCATCAAGATAGGCCTTACTGATCTATTTGACCCCATATTTGACCCCCGATGACCTTGAATGACCTCCGATGACCTTGAAAATTTAATCAGCAAAAAGAACACACCACCCCCTTCCCTCCACCAAATCCCATCAAGATCGGCCTTACGGATCTTATTTGACCGCATATTTGACCCCGATGACCTTGAATGACCTCCAATGACCTTGAAAATCTAATCAGCAAAAGAACACCCCACCCCCTTCCCTGACATCAAGTCCCATCAAGATAGGCCTTACGGATCTCTAGATATCGCGTCACAACGCGTCTCAAAAGTTTTAAGCATATTTGACCCCGATGACCTTGAAAAATCAATCAGCAACAGAACGCACCACCCCCCTTCCCTCCACCAAGTCCCATCACGATAGGCCTTACGGATCTCCAGATATCGCGTCACAAAGGTATTTCTTAGCACACGGCGGACGGCATACGGCATACGGCATACGGCATACGGCATACGGCGGACAGAAATAGTGATAACATAGTCTCTTTCTGATTACATCAGGCGAGACAAAAAGGTGTCCAAAATGGCATAAACTTCAGCGTGTTTATGTAACACATCTTATTCATGGCATATGTGTGCCATTTCATGTGTCAATAAACTGCAGTGCTCAAAACAAGTAACTTACCAGGTACAGGTAATAAATATGCTCATAACTCCAAAAATAAAGTTCCAACTTTAAATATCGAACTACAACATTGTGGATTAATGTCCCCCTCTTTAATTTGAGATAGTATTCGCAAAGTTTGGGTAACAATTAAGAACGCTACACTAAAAGAATGAGACAAAATGCAATTTTCATTTTCCCAATTGGGTTTTGAACACACAAGCTAGTGTGAAAGGAATGTGTATGGGCCATATTGATCAATTGAAGCATCCTTACTATCGAACCTGCGAGTTGTTACTACCAGTTAATCAATAATCTGCCTATTACTATACACCAAAGCTGTGTGTAGAAAAATCAAATGCCAAAATGAAAAATGGACGTTGTTTTCGGTTTTGACACATATCTTTGTAAATAATCAATCCTCGCCCGCAATATCTCAAATAAAAGAGAAAATGTATTTTTAAATTTGGTGCTTTTATATGTTTACATACGAGCTTTGGAGTTAAGAGCATACCTGGTAGGTGACTTTTTCTAATCACTGTATCCCATATAAAGATTATATAAAAGCAACATGTGAGCTAAAAGCTGAAAAAGCTGAAATGGAACACAACTCTTCGACCAAAGTTTACCATATTTTCCTAAATGTCTTGATCCCCTGTTCATATATTGTTTTTCATTTGCATAAAAACAAAAACAGGAAGGATAAGAAAATGTATTGGGTGTTTTTTCCTTGAAAAACAAAAACAGGAAGGATAAGAAAATGAATTGGGAGTTTTCCCCTTGCCAAACCTTGGTAGCAAACTTTGGTCTCTTTTACAGACAAACCTTGAGACATCCTATCGTAAACATATGTAGAAGGTGGTTTACTCGGGTATTGTTAGAGACGGAATTATGACCAAAGTCATGTTGGGTCCATCCTCCAAGCGCCTACAGATTGGGACAAAGCATACATATTCGCTGATAGTTAATATTAGAGGTAGAGATAGATGCATTTGATAGACAAACCTTGAATGTTCCCATGCATAAATAATGGAGAAATCTGTTGATCTTGGTGTTGTTTGAAACGGAGAGATGACCAAAGTCGTGCTGCGTCCAACCGGCGAGGGTCTATGGTTTAAAAATAATGAATAAACATACATGTAGGTAGGTAAAAGACTGAATTGGTGGCTTATAAGTAAATTGAAACTGCCCAGTAGCCCTGGAGAAATCGGGCATTCATTTCTTGAACAAAAAAGTCTTGCAATGATTACTCTGAATTACCCACATTTCTTAAATATTTGTTGAACACATTATTCCAATGTAAATAGCATACTAATGTTAACACTAAATAAGTTCATCCTTATAAGAATTAGATTTGAAAATTAAAGTCAGTGTTAACCCTAACCCTGGCAGGGGAGAAAAACAGGTCAAATTTAGGCCAAAAAAACAGGCACCGCTGGGGCTGCGGATCGAACCTGGGTGGCATTCCACCGTCTATAAGGGCCCGCAAGCTTGCCCCCTTAATAAGGGGGCAAGCTTGCTTTGTAAATTTTGCATTTTTCTGTGATGTAATTTTCCCCAAGAAAGCTTAAAATTTATGATCTATAAAACCAAAATGAACACACTTTACAGAAAAACACATCATTTTAGATTTTTAGGCTTACCTTATTACTGTTTGTTTTGTTTTATTACGTATCGTTTTTTAATATATTCATATTGTTTTATTCAAGACTATTTATACATTTTGTGTTTTGGATGTTTTTGTGCATTTTCCCCCCTTCTTTTCATCAAAATGTTGTTTTCCGGGATTAACCTCGATTCCGCGATTTTCGCGGAAATTCCGCAACGCGGTAAACTCAGGACCTTACTCTATACCATACCTACCTCTTCATCCCCTTTGCTGCTGCTAATTTATTCCTTCCCAAAACCCTGCTAATTGCCTCCACAACCACACCAATACCTCACTTTTCACTGCTTAATCCTAGAACTAAACCTTATCCTCTATTATATCATACCTACCTCTTCCTCCCCTTTGCTGCTGCTAATTTATTCCTTACCAAAACCCTGCTAATTGCCTCCACAACCACAACAATACCTCACTTTTCCCTGCTTACTCCTAGAACTAAACATTATCCTCTATACCATACCTACAAAGTACCTCTTCCTCCCCTTTGCTGCTGCTAATTTATTCCTCCACTTATTCCTTACCAAAACCCTCCTGATTGCCTCCACAACTACACCAATACCTCACTTCTCCCCGCTTAATCCTAGAACTAAACCTTATCCTTTATAACTTACCTACATTTACCTCATCTCCTGCTAATTTTACTCCTCCGCTTATTCCTTCTAAAAAAAACCTGCTAATTACCTACATTGTCCACCTCACCTTTCTCTGCTTAACCCTAGAAATTAACCGTATCCTCCATACTATATCTAGTCTACCTGTACCTCACTTCTGCTGATAATCAGCTTCTCCACAATTCCCTGCCAAACCTTGCAAATTGCCTTCACAACCACACCAATACCCATCTTTCCCTGTTTAATCATATATTACTATAAACCCTATCATAACTTTTCAACCAACACAATGCATTTTGGGATACATTTAATGTGTCCTACATGTAGAGTGCATTAGAACCTACCTGTGATGTGCCTAGAAGTGCTGCTGAAAGAACAAAGGTTGAGAAGCTAACGCCATTATAATACAGATTCAAATAAGCTAACACGTCCCATACTATGATCTGAAATATTTGGAATGCGAAGAAGAAAATACTCGGCTTGAATAAACCCTGGAGGGGGAAATAGAGAAGAGAAGTTGGAAATATGTTAACATTTACACGTTAAAAAATATTACATAAATAACATTGAAAAAACCCTAAATCTGCTACACATTTTAAGTTATGTTGACGAGGCATACACCCTATGTGACACCTCACATTAAAGGGTGCTTTATCAGGGGTCTACCCGCTAGTCATAAGGTAGGGTTAGCCTAGGGGTTAGGGTTTAGGGTTAGGGTTAGAGCAGATTATGAATAATGAGCCGTATGACTAGCGACCCTTATGACAGGCGAGTCTGATCCCTTTATTATATTGTCTGTGTTTTTGAGTTTGAACTAGTGTTGGCCGATCCAGATCGGGAGATCGGAATCGGCGCCGATCTGCAATGAATCGGTATTGAATCGGGATCGGGAAAAAAATGCAAGTTGCCGATCCACCCTACCGATCTATGGATTATCCTTTACCTTTATTAAAAGACGTTGAATAAAAAAATTCACTGTGAAATCACAATACATTTTCAGCTTGTCGTCTGTTATTTATTCCTTGTTTTGCACCTATATTCGTTTATCAATCATCATTAATTCATAATTGCGTCTCATGCTCTCTCATCATCATCAAAATATCAACGCTGCATTCTTGACTTGTAACGTAATTGCAACGTAAACAGCAGCTGTGAATGTTGGGGATTTTCCCAATGATCACTAGCAGCGACTGTACAATTTACCAATACCACCATGTGCGTACATGTACAATTTGTACATGTACATGTTCGTGTGCAGACACGCTCAAGCCAAGGACTACACCACGTGTTTGAAAATAATTGCGTGCGCGATGTCGCATTGACAGGGTGCAACATTCGTTGCTAGTATTGCACACTACGTAGCGCAAATACTGACCACAGCGGATCGATGCTATTCAGATTAAAATAAATAAAATCAACTCGAGAAACATTGCTGACTCCCAATTTTAGTCGCACAATTGGGCGCTCTTTTAATGGATTCGCACAAATAAAATACAAATAAACTGAGACTATGCCGCCCTCATACATCGTTCAATTAATTGTACAGTGCCAGGGAACGTCCGGTAATCTTGAATACTAGTGGATGTACTCTTATGAATAAACATGTCGACGCGCGGTAATGAATGAAAACAAACTTTCTTCAGCGTAAAACATATCAAAATGCGCCAGAAATTAATGGGAATATATTGAAAATGATGAAACTTCTCTGCCAGGAATAACTTGCAGAATTAATAAGTTGTCATTTAGGTAAGAAAATCGGACTAAAAAGTAAGCTTATTTGATGATTTGCTAGATCTGAATCGGGATCTGAATCTGCCCGATCTGTAGATTTTCAGATCGGAGATCGGTAGTTCCGATCTTGGGGTGGATCGGCCAACACTAGTTTGAACATATTTGAAACAAAAATTGAAAGTTGCGACCCTGATTTTTGAGATTTTAGGGTTGGTCACTGAAGGCAACACAACAACAAACTTGCCTAATAGTTTTGCCTAATAGTAATAGTTCACATACAGGCCAACTCTAAAGGATCCCACTCTTGTGATTTATCATCATTATCGATAATCAAATATTATTTTGAGATTAATTATCATTGTTTAAAGTATTGTATTGAATATAGATAGTGCATATCAATGGGCAACAAAATGACAGCGCAAAATTTACATTTCTACTTTAGCATGATCAATGGTCAGGAGTGGGTATTGACCTGAAATAACCCATGCTTTGAGAGTGGGAAAAACTCAACACTTTTGAAAATTGAGAAAAACTTTGGTCACTTGTGAAAGAAAGAGAGAGGTGGAAAGAAGGAACGGGAAGGGGATGGACAAAGAAAAAAAGGGGAGGCGTCAGAGGTCTGAAAAGATCTTGGATGAAGAAGGGAGAAAATTGATATTTTGTGATGGGGAAGAAACTAAGTCCCAATGGAAGAAATTAAAACCATTTTGAAAACAAAATATATACCCCTGATCATGAAAAACCAAATCTCTCACCATTTGTTTTGCCGTCTCCCTGAGTTCCCGCATGTCTTTGACAATGGGCTTCTCTTTCCACTCTGAGGGTAGCACCGGTCCGACATGGAATGCTTTAAGGTACTTGCGAACATCTTTTTCGTTGTTGTGAAAGGCAATGAAGGCTTCCTATGGTGGAATGGTGATACATAAGACAAGTTAGTTTATAGTACATGTAGATATCATGTCCACAGTGTCCCAAACAATCCTCTGTAACAGGCTTGTAATGATTTGATTATTGTTGGAGTAGGATACAACAGGCCTTCCAGAAAATAATCTTGCACAATGCAGCAAAAGAAATTGAAATGTCACCATTTCATTTTCAACACTTAACCCTTTTTCGGTGTGGCTTTTCAATGAATGTGCTGCAATTGTAGACCTTACATGTATGACGTTGTGATCGTCTAGGAAGTCCTGAAGGGGTAAATAAATAAATGGTTGGACATTTTTTTCTTTCATTTTGAAACAATTTGAATATCTAGGCAGAGTAGAGTGTTTTGCTCAGAAGATATCTGAAAACCCTTTTTATCACCTACGCACTACGAAAACCCTATTGTATATTTCACGGACATAAATTATGCTAATGAGCTCATTAAATGACGTCACTCACATCATTGGGTTTTGCCGATGATTGAAATACGTTGATTGAAATTCTAGGTCGAGTAAAATGATGTTCTTATTTGTTGTCTGTGAGCTTTTCTGATTTTTTTCCCGTATTGGAGTATTTTTTTATTGAAAATAGACAGTTCAAATTAAACGTTGGTTCCAAGTTCAAGTAACAGCACATGTATTAAAGGCGACAGCAAAGGCAATATGCAAGCAACATTTGAGAAAAAACGATGCCCGACTTTGCAAGAAAGTGTACGGGGAAGTGTACGAGTGAACATGACAAACCAAAACATCCTAATAATAATCATCTCCGTGGCGCAATTGGTTAGCGCGTTCGGCTGTTAACCGAAAGGTTGGTGGTTCGAGTCCAGCCGGGGGCGTTGTTACTTTTTGCATTTAATGCAGATCGACAAATCACAGTAAAAATATATTGACAAAATCACAGATCACTTACACAAAAATCGCATCTGCGCATGCTCCTGTCGCGATCGAAATCTACCACGCAAGCAATGAGAGAGTTTTCATAGTGCTACGTGTGTATAATGAATATGACTTCCACAGCACACACTATTGGTCATTTAAAATGTTACCGATACATATACAGATTCATATCAGCGAAATAATACATTTTACTGGTAAGAGCCTACATTGCTAATATCCAAACGCGGGATACATACTGTAAAAGTAGTAATTTTTGCGAGATTATTTGCATGGGCTTAGCAGATTTTCAAATGTTTTGCACATTTTTAAATTTGCGGTTGTAGCTTCATCATAGATCTATATGCATTTTCGCGGTAGCTGGGTCGAGCGCAAAAATTAATGTAGCACAAAAATTTTACAGTACAGACAAGTTATCACAAGGTCAAATGCTAGTACAGACAAAGTTATATATAACAAGGTTAAATGCTATTTCGCAAGACAAAAATTATCAAAATTAATGGTTATTATCAATGTTGCTATTTGCTCACAAAGTCTTTTGTAATAAAGCATTATTTGTATTCACAATTCAGCAAGGTCGTCTAGACTATTACAAAACAATACATAGATGGGGTGACATGTGACGTCATGCCAGGCATTTGGTCGGCAGTTGCCCTTGTTCTTTGCCCAGCGGTGTGCATGCAGCATCCTGTTTTGTTTAGACTCTGTGCTTTTTAAAACTCGCGCCAATGCATTATAAAGGGCAATAAGGCCAGTGGCGTAACTAGACTTTTTCATTTGGGGGGCAAGAAGGGGCAGTGACTTGAAATGGGGGGGGGGGGGGCTCCTAATGGGTGGGCTCCATTCCAGTGTCAAGAAATGCGCGCATAGCACACGAACATTTTCGACCTTACACCTACTTTTTGCACGATTGAGCTACATTTCGGCTCTAAACAAGCTTGTACCATAGAATATTGCATTTTGGGAAGACATGCGCGTGTAGCGTGCGAAAAATGTTCATCTGTGTACTTTGTACCATCATTATTCCATGATTCCTTTGGTCAAATGAACCGACAGTGGATTTCATTGGGGGGGGGGGGGGGGGGGGCAAGCAGGGGGAAAGGGTTTCAAGTGGGGGGCTCCAGGTCCCCCTTGCCCCCCCCCCCCCCCCCCCCCCCCCCCCCCCCCCCCGCTGGTTACGCCATTGAATAAGGCATAGCGGATAGTGTTGCGGTCATATGCTGTTCCCTCAAGCATGTATCGACAGTCAAGTCCCTTCGACCGTTGCTTCTTTTATACATTGCTGTCAGTACCTATTCAGTAAAGGTCTATTACAATTTTATACAAAACAATACATTTTTCTATTCAGTTAAGGTTTATTACAAAATGCACGTTTTTCTTTCATTCTATTTAGCTGAAATTTTAGTTGTATTAATTTAACAAATGGATTCTTTGCATGCTCAGGGGCCGGGGATGAAAAAAGACCCAGACCTTGGGACCTTACTGCTACCTCTAGCTAAGGGAAACACTGCAGGGTTGTCTCCAGGGCAATTTGAGTGCCGGCTAATTTTACTGATGGCGAGCGGAGCGAGTGTAGCGAACGGAGTGCAGCGGGTCACGCGCGGGGTCCAGGGGCCTGCTTAGGGTTTCTTTAGGTTTTTTGTAATGCAATTTGGCCTATTTGGGGGTTCCTGCCACATAATTTCTGATTTTATGAGGCAGTTTAATGATTTTATCCATGTAGAATAAAAATAATTTATTTTTATTTTTTTAGTGCCGGTTTTTTTTTATAGTGCCGGTCGGCCAGCGTGAGTGCCGGCTACACCCGACCGGCATGGAGACAACCCAGGGAAACAGTCAGTTCAATGAATGAAACATGCCGCCCCTCTAAAGACCCTCTTGGTTAACACTGCGGCTGATACCTCTGGCTCTTATCTACGACTTTAGCAATCAATTGATGGACTGTTATCAAAAAGCAAAACATTTTGCTGACCCTAGATGAGGACATCAAACTTCGTATTATATACACACAGCTTTTTAAAGCCTTGTGAATGAAGTATGTAATTATCTGCAGTGTTTTCACTCACCCTATACAAAGAGTGAAATACCCTTCACTTTTGATTTTCACCCTTCAAAATTTTTCTCAAGAGTGAAAAATATTAAAAATGTCATTGTTTTAATACTGCCCAAAACACTGTGTGAGCACACATTTTTGCCGTCATTTTGGTGTTTCACCCTCGAGAAATTTACCCAGTGAAATTGCTGATCTGTAGTTGGAATATGGTGATGACCACATGGCCAACACAGGGAGATAGCTGTTAATGGTACAAATGGCAATCAGAAATAAATCACACCATTTATTTTGCAATCACACTACTTTGTCACTATTTTAATATTTTGCATCAATTTTCAGTTATGATATAGTTTTCCATGAATTTATCTGCATTTTCAGCACGTCTTGCGCATGTGGGTGTGAAAATGAAAAAGCTAGGTATGTTAAGTAGAGCAAAACGGTATTACACATGTAGGTCAAAACTCACTGCAAAAACGGCAGCCAACTAAGGCGGTTGTGGTAGAGTTCGCCAATTTCACATTCGCCCTCCTGAATTAACCCTATTCGTAAACCTATCCTTAACACCTCCTCATAGCCCTAATAACCCTTACTCTAAACTCCAACCCATACCATATTCAAGCATTGGAAAATCATTGAACTCTATACCATTTGCCCAAATAAGTTTGAATTCTACAG
The DNA here is from genome assembly GCA_035610835.1 of Ophiura sarsii. Taxonomy (NCBI): domain Eukaryota; kingdom Metazoa; phylum Echinodermata; class Ophiuroidea; order Amphilepidida; family Ophiuridae; genus Ophiura; species Ophiura sarsii. The sequence goes on from CM069442.1 coordinate 36,980,322, forward strand.
CAAGGATTTGCCAACTGAGGCCTAAAAAAATGGTTTGATTGGCCTAACATGACAAAAACAAATAGGGTAGGTTGGGATTTTTTTATTTTAATTTTTTAAATTTTAAATCACCTGCTTTGGGGACTTAAAATAGCCGAAAATGAAAGCAAACAGTCACTTTTAATCTAATTTGTTCAATTTTTATATATTTATATTTTGTTTAACTTTTTTTTAATTTTTAATTTAATTTTTTTTTTTAATACTTTTTTTTCCTCCCTCAAAATAATAAAAAATATTCAGGGTCGGTGATGTAGTTAGGGTCGGTCGGGTTAGGCCAATCAAACCTTTTTTCTTAGGCCTGATTTTGGTCATCATGTCTCAAGTTGTGCAGTTCTTTCACGCAGTTCACCAAAATGCTGTTTATTTCAACAACAATTTTTTTTTTATCAATGTGCATTTACCAAAGTAATTTATAATTAGACAAAAAGAACAATCAAGTTTGTGTGCAAAAAAGTGTATTGACATTGACCTTTGGTATAAGATGAGCTGTTGTTGATAACATGTATTAATCAAAACAAGCATCACGCCATTATTGTATTCACTAGTCGCTCATCAATCCATTTCAAACCATGCTTTCAGCTACCTTATAAATCACACATCCAGTGCGAGCTCTTTATGAACTTTCTTCTTTTGTCATTTGTTTTTACCAAAGCATGACTATTCACTCCATTTTTATAAGATAAACCATGATAACATCATGTGTATTTTATTACAGCCATATCGAATTGATTATTCTAGCCAGTTGGACTAAGATGATAAAAGGGGCAGAAGTTACCCACATTTTCCCATAGATAAAACAAACAGTACACCCAACTCCAACCTGAGATACACCATTGGAGATAATTCACTTCCTCTTTTTTTTGGTATTTAAGCTTTACATTAGATATTTCAGTTAGATGCTATCATTAGAAGTAGAGGTAGAGGTGGCCGAGCGGTTAAGCGCGCTGTACCGTCGGTCAAGAGTTTTCATAAAAAGCACAGAATGGTGGGTTCAAGTCTCCTTGAAACCAAGATTCATTGCTTACCCCCAAAAAGTTCCTATCTAGGTCGGAAATCTTACAATTACATCTTAAAATTCAGTAAAGTTGTTTATCATTCTCTTTCCCTGGTTTAAGCTGATAATCGGATGTAATTGTAGAATTTCTCTTCTATCTCATTCACTGTGTACAACGTGCAGGTCTATACAGTGAATGTCAGTGCGCTGTGGTTCGGAGAGTCACGTTAAGCCGTTGGTCCCGTGTATTCAGACGCTTCACCCTGAACATGTTTAAGTCAAAGACCTTATGGTATTAGAGTTAGAGTAGGGGATCATCCCGGGTCTGTTACCTGTACAATCAACTATGTCTGCCAATATTCTTAAATATATCCAGGTGTCCAGGCCTCAAAATAAGAAATGAAGAGGGTATGCAATTTAAGGCAATTTGACAGGGGCACCAACTTTATCCAAGGCAATTATGTACTTTTGAATGGAGTGAAAACTGCTATAAATTGAGGGCATCAAGGCAACTAGGTGGGGCATCGAAGGCAATTGCCTTCAATGCCTTCGATTAATTTGAGCCCTGGGAGTGTCTGTTCTTACAGAAAATGTAAATTATCCCCCACCCCAAAGCCCAACTTCTTCCCCAACTTCAATGCTACAGCTGACACCCAACAACTGACCAACCATTTGAATGTATAATTAAAAATGGTCTGTTCAAAGGGGTTAAAAAACTTATTTTTTATTTTTCAAAATATAAAAATACAATATCCCAAAACAGTAAAAATATTCCCAGCGTTTGCAGCAATTAACCGAAGAATAGACACCCCTGAGAAATAACTATAAACTTATTGAATCAGTCACAGGAATTCCATTCCACACAGTGAGATTTCACAATGATTCAATTCCCACTTCTGCCACCAATGTAACTACAATTATAGCCCTATACCAGGAAAGGTGAGAAGAAATCTTCTCACCTTTCCTGCCTATACTAATGTAGGATTTGAGTTAAAATACCAAGTTTGGTAATACAGTACAAACAGGAATTCCATTCCACACAGTGAGATTTCACAATGATTCAATTCCCACTTCTGCCACCAATGTAACTACAATTATAGCCCTATACCAGGAAAGGTGAGAAGAAATCTTCTCACCTTTCCTGCCTATACTAATGTAGGATTTGAGTTGAAATACCAAGTTTGGTAATAGTACAAATTAGACATTGTTAAACCTTTTTAAAATGAGAATGCGCAACTGTGCATCAGGCCTCGCCGCCTCATTGTTTGCACTCTCCATACCTATTCTAGAGACCTTTCACTTTCAGTAATTGTGCAATGAGATTTGGTACTGGGAGAGTGGAGGCCAATGTCACAGCGCGCACCTCCGGTAGATTTAGTTGGATTTGGGAGGGTTATTAGCATTAAATTAATCATGATTTTTAGGTGTTTTACTTTTACAATCTGATAATCATACCTATAGTTGCTTATAATATAACAGAGAATCCTTTGCTGATGCCGTGGCATCTGCGTTAAATAATAGGCAGTAACAATCACATATTGTGCACCTGTCCTAGATACTGTTTACACACATGACACTGGTGGACACATTGCATGCAACAAAACTACGCTCAACGCGGCTCAAGACCTGCGAAGGACTTGGATGGCTACTAAAAAGAAACAATTCCCAAACTCACTGCTCAATATATCATATATGGATTGAATTCATGATTTTCCCATATCATGAATTTAATTTTCAAGTACAGTGCTTGAATAGAATACTTACTTCCACACACGATACTTAATCTTTGGAGTAAAGGCTCCTTTTATACATACAGAATTATACTAGGCTAGCTTACTTTATTATCAATATCATGTCAATGAGTCTAGTCTTTCATTGCAAAATCATGTATATTACTAATATTACTATAGCCTAGGGCCTAGGCCTAGCTCTCTCTGCTAGCTCTAGTCTAAGGAGACTAAGCCGAGTTATTATTTGAAATGACTAATGAGCATGATCCGAGAGGATGAGTTACGAATCAAAATACTCACAGAAGCATCTTGCCCAGAATAATGTGAAATGACTCTACTGCCACCGGGATGTTTTTTACTCCATCTCGTAATATTGTAGACGTTTCCGTCGATAACTAGCCACTTGTCACGGCCACCTTTACCATCACGTTGCCCGATCTCTTCCCAGGTCATTCCTTGCCCACCCCGCCATTCTGCAACGGGTCTTTCTGGTCGCCTCCTTTACCCATGTTTTCAACTAAAATAAACCTGCACACACTGCAAATGT